>CEMH01204129.1:0-30150 GCA_001179725.1 Macrocystidia cucumis | reverse complement strand
ATGAAAAGAGATAAAGTCATAATCCACGCACGACCTCTCGCTGAAAACCTGGATTGGTTGGTAAAACGGTCACAGTGGAACTCAACACCACCGCGAAGGTACTTGTCATCACGTGGGAGTACCCGACCAGTCGTCGACATCTGCATTATTACGTCACCACAAAGATCACATCATCTCTACAATCAATTGATCATCCAGACTCTCCTTCCTCTCAGCAGCAGCATTCGCCAGTCTCTTCACCGTCGCTTTCCCAAATCTCCCCTCCCCCACTTCAGGTCCTTTCACTCCCTTCGCCATCCGTCTCGCTTCCCTCGATACAATCCGTAACAACGCTCCAGGACTTGACAGTACCGTAGCAGCATAAAACCTGACTTTATGTGTAACATGATTCTGCGCGGCTTTCGGAGGCCTTCCTTCAAACAACCTACTGATGTCTGACAGCACGAGTATAGTGAGCAGATGGGAATGCGTATCCGCAGCAACGTCCACCGACATCACAGGACCAGAGATCGGACTTGTCGCAGGTGTCGCGTACAATGGCGAAAGAAGCCGCGCCGTATCTGAAAGGAGCACAGAAAACAAGGATGGCGTCATCACACCCTTCAAGTCACAGCGGGTCAGTCATTTTGCCTTTGTAAAATTGATGAACTGGCAACACGCACGGGTTCGAAACGCGACCATATATCAGTTGCCACGCTCGAGAAATTGGCATGGAGGGTTGTGGCTCTATTGTCCATCAAAAAGGGAACCAGTCGCGATATGATTTTACGCGCTTCTTGGTGATCAGGGTCCTCTGGGCTCAGCGATGAGAGAGGTGAGATGGCCAGATGCCGCGTAGCATACGCATAGGCAATACTACTAACCCATCACCCAATATTCCAGAGGACCACGCCAGTACCACTCACCATATGGCACAAATGTTGTATATCAGGGGCGGACCTTGGCCAACTGGCTTTACCATCGCGGTGGGGATACTCATCGCCACCGGCCTCGGTCCGAACTTCCGATTGCTAACCGATTCATCGTTGAATGAAGGTGCCTCCCACCAAGGCTCTATTCGAGCCTGGTCCACTTCTTCACTAGCCAAGAGATTTTGCGCGAGGTCGCCGGTCGGATTGTTAAGCAGTTTCGTGAACTTATCCCGTTCTGACTGTGATAACAACGCCCATAACTTCTCGGTTGACGTCGATTCTGAACGCCAGAACCAGGTCAGTTTCCTGCTTGAATAGGCAAAGGTAGGATTACCCAAATCAACACCTTCCAGTCTCCTTGATAATTCGTTGTCGTCCTCGTTATCATCGTCTTCGTCTTGATCAATAAGGTCGTCATCAGGGCTCTCTTCCTCGAACCGCTTCAATAGTTGTAGCATCCTAGTACGTTCCTGAGCTGACTTTGCGGGCTCTGAGTTGATATCCGCTTCGATCTCCTTCTTGAAGAAGCCTTCTGCACATTGATTATGAGCCTGTATCGCTGTTCGTCAGGTGGGGTCGCGGAAAGGAGGGTGGGAGTGAACAAGGACCTCTGATCGGAAACATGTAAGAGAACAATAAGGTACGTTGCATGTAGGGCAAGTGTACTTTGAGAATTGGCGTTTACACAATTTGCAAACGATCTTGTCCTGTGGAAGATTACCGTCCTCCAACTTTGATGACGACGTTGATGGCAACATTTGATTTCATGATATTTACTATTAATTTATTAATTTAAATCTCGATTATTATGTAATAAAATGTAATCAAATTTTATTTTATTTTTACATAAGCACACTCGAGCACCAGTCCGACGACGATGGTCGAAGAAAAGCTCATCGACTCGTCCACTTCATTCTCCTCATTCTCTCACTTGCTCGACGTTCGTATCTTGAGAGCCCTAGCAGATGTTGGTTTTGCACGTCCAACACTCGTCCAAGCAAAAGCGATCCCACTGGCCCTAGAAGGACGGGACATACTCGCCAGAGCGCGGACAGGAAGTGGGAAAACTGCCGCCTATTGCATCCCCGTGTTACAAAAAATTCTTCGTGCTAAAATTGTAGGTGCGCCTTGATCTTTTGACTCGCCAATCCTCGATCGGTTTTGCTGACTTGGTGATGGTAGGCCTCGTCCGAGGGAGATGGGGAGCAGAAAAAATCAACACGAGGACTCATCCTCGTCCCTACCCGAGAATTGTCGGAACAAGTGGCTACCTACTTTAGAGCGTTGGTTAAATATTGTGAAGGAGAAGTCAAGATTGTCAATCTAGCTGCTGGGACAAGTAGTCACGTTCAGAGGTAGGGTTGAGCTTGTTCGAGAGACCTTCCCAACTGCTGATCACCACTACAACACCTACAAGGACTATGTTGGCCGATGTACCAGACGTCGTGATTGCCACACCTTCACGTGCACTTGCTGCTCTTCAAGCAAAGGTTCGTTTGAATTGTTCTTCAAATCGGCGTCTTGATGTGAATATGGCGTCGATAGACTCTCAACCTTCTTTCTCTTGAATCTCTGGTCATCGACGAAGCCGACCTTATTCTGTCGTACGGCCATGACGAGGATGTGCGAGCGATCTTTAGCGGCTCATACCTCCCAAAAGTCTTCCAGTCCTTTCTCATGAGTGCAACGATGACAGAAGATGTCGAATTGCTGAAAGGTATCGCATTACGAAGCCCTGTATGCATGCTCCCCTTTCTCTTCCTCTCGCCCAGGGTTCACTCACATTGCCATTAACCAGGCGATACTCAAACTGGAAGAACAAGAAGACGAAGCTGCGAACCTGACCCAATACGCTGTCAAGTGATTATCCTTTCTCTCCCCTTCCTTCCACCTCGCCCGGAACTGACGACTTCTCACCCCAAAAAAACAGATGTTCAGAAGTGGACAAATTCCTTCTCACCTACGTCATCCTAAAGCTCAAACTCATTCGAGGCAAAACCATTCTATTCGTGAACGACGTCGACAGATGTTACCGCCTCAAGCTGTTTTTGGAGCAGTTCTCGATCAAGAGCTGCGTTTTGAACTCGGAGTTGCCTTTGAATTCCAGATATCACACGGTGCAAGAATTCAATAAAGGAGTGTATGACTACATTATTGCGACGGACGAAGGCGGTGGGGCTTTACCCCAAAACGAGGAAGAGGAGCAAGCAGAAGTTGAGGAAGAGGAGGAGACGACCGAAAAAGGCAACGACGAAGAGGAAGGGGCATCAGAAGACGACGGTACGTGGGACCTCCCTTTCATTTGTTGTTTTTATCAGTCTGGATTCCGATTTACTGATTTGATGCTTTCGTTCAGCCCAAAAAGGCTCCCCCTCTACCTCCAAATCAACATCAAAACCAAAATCACTCAAACGAAAACGTGCTCCGACACCCCCAGCGCTACCTTCCACTTCCACTTCCACCTCTGCTTCCACCTCTTCTACAAAGCAACGGAAACGTAAATTTAAAAAATCACGGTCAGGAGGGGAAGACAAAGAATACGGCGTCACCCGCGGGATCGACTTTATCGACGTTGCCTGCGTACTCAATTTCGATCTCCCCGCTACTCCTTCATCGTATACCCACCGAGTAGGCCGCACCGCGCGTGCCGGGCGAACCGGAATGGCGCTCTCCTTTGTCGTTCCCGAGTCAGAGTATGGGAAAAACAAGGTGGTGGGAAACGTGCCGAGCACGAAGAGAGACGAGGTGGTGTTTGCGAGGATCGAGGAGGAGCAGGGGGCGAGAGGGAGTAAGATCAAGGAATATGTGTTTGGGAAGGGACAGGTGGAAGCGTTTAGATACAGGATGGAAGATGCGTTGAGGTCTGTCACGAGGAGCGCGATTAAGGAAGCGAGGGTGAGGGAGTTGAAGGAGGAGATTTTGAATTCGGAAAAGCTAAAGGTGGGTTTTTCCTTTCTCCTTTCTGTTTGGACGTGGATGTGGACTTTAAAAATGTGAAAATTTTTCAGGCACATTTTGAAGATAATCCAGTCGACCTCGAGTTTTTGCGACATGACAAACCGCTTCATCCGACTCGTATACAGCCTCACATGAAGCATGTACCAAAGTATCTTATGCCGAAGATCCAACCTGTAGGTCCTACACTCACCAATGCAACCGGTTCGGGCGATGGGGCAACTGGAGGAGGAGGGGAGGAGCGAAGAGGAAAAGCAGGCTTCGTTCCGTTCAAGAAAGAGCGGAACGGTGCTGAGCGAGGGAGGGGCGGGAGTCGGGGAGGCAGGGGAGGAGGGAGAGGTGGAAGTCGGGGAGGGAAGAAAAAGTCGGACCCGCTGAAAAAGTTTGGACGATGACCTGTGATTCTTTTCTACTGTACACATGTTTTGGTTTTGCATCAAATCGGGAGGAAATTATCCTTGGTCTGTCGGATGCGTATGCGGTGATCGAGTCGGAGTCTATGTAGGCAGTATGAAGCCATTGCGCTGCGAGCATGACACTACCACCGTGATGAATTTTCTCAACACAATTTCGAATGAGGCCCAACTCGGCTTGGGAAGGATCGAAACGCAGAACGTATCAATTTCTTGGCATTGTTAATTTATGTATACATACAAGTGTGGATCACATTTACATTCGCTAGTAATTTGAACACGACGAGACCGAAGAGGCAGCGAAGAGGGATTATTGCGCTCGGTGTTGGCGAAAAAAATGGAAACATGAATGTCCAATGTCATAACGATCCACCGTTGTTCACTTCAAGAAGACTCGTCCACACCCTCTTCCCAAGCTTTCGACCTCTCAACAGCCCTCTGCCAACCTTCCCATTTCTTCTTCCTCTCGGGTTCAGCGAGAGTAGGCAAGAACTCCCTGTTTCCTTTAGTGTTGACCTCGCTCAACGTCTCGGGTTTGCTCAAGTCCCATCCGAACAATTTGATCGCGGCACCTGCGAGAAGGGCCGAACCGAGCGCGGTCGATCTAAGAAGAGGAAACGAGCAAAAAGTCAGCCCATTGCGGAACACATTATAGAAACCCCCTTCCTCGTCGAAATATTGGAGAAGAGGGGGAAACAAACAAAACAAAAAACAAAAATTGAACTCACTCTCTCATTTCGGGCCTGATAACGCTGAAGCCTCCAATGTCCGCGAGGATGCTCATGGTGAGGTCACCGTTGGTCATGCCTCCATCGACCTTGAGATGCTTGAGCTCTCCGCCAGAGTCGAGCTTCATGCTCTCAATAATGGCGCGGGTCTGGAACGCGTTGGCTTCGAGGGTGGCTCGCGCAATGTGGGCGGGGGTGGTGTATTGGGTAATACCTTCAAATGTAGTCAAATCAGTCAGTGGTTCCAAAAAAACACGATCAGGAATCCTAACCGATGAGAAGACCCGCTGCGCCTGGGTCCCAGTAAGGAGCCAAAAGACCGGAGAAGGCGGTGACGAAGTAGACGCCACCGGTGTCCTTCTCTGAGCCTGCGAGGGTGTTGACCTGGTCGGCAGACGAAATGACAGCCATGGAATCGCGCAACCACTTGATGGCACTTCCAGCAACAGCGACTGTCACGAGTCGGGAATCATAAGTGATGAGCACAAAAGCAAAACTCAAAAATCCGACTCACTACTTCCTTCAAGCGCATACACGGGCTTGGAGTTTGGCCCCGCTTGGTATGCGATCTGTGGAATTCGTCAGTTCAAGTGACGGGGACGAGACAGTGAACAAATAAAAGCTCACCGTGCTCAAAAGACCATGGTTGCTCTTCACGATTTCTCCTCCTGTGCAGAAGAGGAGAAAGGCGCCGGTGCCGTATGTGCATTTCGCTTCTCCCTGTCCCAAACACTTGTTTCCGACAAGGGCACCTTGCTGATCACCAACAAGGCCGCCAATGGGCACGCCGGCAAGAGCACCTTGAGCAATGTTTCCATACACCTCGGATGTAGACACAAGGCGGGGAAGAACAGAAGGCCTGAGCTCGAAGAATTCAAGGAGGCTCGATTCCCATTGTAAGGTGGTGGTGTTGAGGAGAAGTGTACGAGACGCGTTGGTGACTTCGCCTATGTGAATGCCGGTCGATACACCACCGAGAAGGTTCTGTTGACAACGGTCAACTACAAATCAACAAATGCTGCAGGCGGAGACTGACATATGCAACCCAAGACTCGACTGTTCCAAAGAGCAGGTCATCTTCGGTGTGTGCCTTGGCAACGACTTCATCGTGGTCAATCATCCATCTCAGCTTGATTGCGGAGAAGTACGTAGACAGAGGGAGACCAGTTCTATAGGGGATGAAAATTCAAACGGTGGTCGAGAATGACGAAAACAGAGAGCGTACATGCTGCGCAAGGCCTCGATACCATCCTTGCCCTTTACCCAGACGCCTGGGTTAACCTGGATTCCAATTGTCTCGAGTTTCGCCTGGTAATGAGCTACAGTGTTCTTTGTGCGGGCGTCATCCCAGACGATGGCATGGCAAAGAGGTTTGCCTGTTTTGCGACTCCACGCCACCGCGGTCTCGCGTTGATTGGTAATCCCTGATGACAAAGCAATTCAATGATCAGAATTCGGCTGCACCATTCAACACTCCGAGGCTCACCGATGACCTTGATGCTTTCCTTCGCCCAGCCACCCTTCTCAAGGTCTTTGACAGCTTCCTCGATGCAACGATCAGCGTGCTCTTGGATCTCATTGGCATCGTGACTGTGCCATCTAATATACGTACGAAATGGCGTGAATATCGTTTTGAAGTGAATGGTGCAACAAATCAAGATGCCTACCCTGGGTGAGGATAATACTGAGGAAACTCGAGTTGATGTTGGGCAACGATGTTGGCGTATTGGTCGAAAACGATGAACCGCACGGATCTAACAATGAACAATCAGTTTCCATCACGATCAGGAAAACATAGACGAAGAGGACGTACGTGGTACCGCAATCGAGCGAACCTACGAACTCGCCTTGTTTGAGGGTGATGGCCATGGGGAAGAAGGAGACGTGGGGAATGTGAACGGGGTGATTGAAAGACTTTGATCCCAATGGCAGCTAGTTATAAGAAACCCGAAAGAAATTGCATAATTGGAGCGCGGATGTCCAAGCAGGCCAACAACCCGTTTTTTTCGAATAGCATATCATATCATTTCCAGCCGCGATTTGATCTTTCTTTTTGGCATCCCGGTCCGCCCAGAGTTCCGCGTTAGCCGGGGTTCTTTCCCCTCTGGAGTTTTGGTGGGCTGGGAAAAAAGATGTGCCCCCATCTGTGTAACCAAGCGCGGGGTTGGTCGCGTGTTCGGGTCATCCGCCAACGATCATGCGTTTCTGCCATGGGCGCCCCGCCGCTCGAACGGACAATTTTGAAATATTATTAGAACGCAAATTATCTATCGACCACATCAGATTTCAAACTTTTTTTTCTCATCCGGTGTCCACTCAAATACAGGAAAGGGGTGCGCTTCCGTGTTGAACACCCACTTGTCCAATGGCGCCAGCGTGTCTTCCGTGTGAAACATGAGGTAGAAATATTTTAGCCTGCATTGAGTGATGAGCATATGGTGCCGATGGGTCGAAAGCAGTCATTGCATAAAAAATCTTACGTTTCTGCCATGAAATAACTCGGCATAGAATCACTCTTCGAAGGAGTCTTGGATGCAACGTGAACCAAAGCCGCAAACCCAGAGGCCGTCCGCGAGTTCTTCTGGAAAGCTTCAAACATGCGCCAACCCCGTTCTCTCCATTTGTTATCCCCCGTCACCCTCCAAAGAATATACATCGACTCTATCGTCTGTTTGCAAATGTAAGCGGGACCAGCTAAAACACCCAAGTGACGAACCTCAGGACGTAATAAATTACCAGGTCGCCCAAACCTCCAGTCTCTTCCCTTTCCAATACTATGCTCCTCTTCTTCGGCAGTCAACGCCACGGGCAGTTTCGTTCCTGTTCCGGGCGGGGTCCCCCTTGCCCCACTCCCTCTCCATCTCTCCACATCGTCTATCCACAAAGTGCTTGGCGTTTCCCTCCTGATACCCGAAACCCATTCATCCTGCGGGAACACAACCTCGTCCGGGGCAAGTCCGGACAATTGATCCTCATACATCAGCCAGCAGGTTTCGCCTAATCCTTCCGCCGCCCATAAATGCAGCTCCTTAAGATCGTAGCTGGCGAGCTTTGCATATGATTCCCCCGCTTTGCCAAACAAATCCTCGTTTCCGAGTTTAGTCAGTGAAACCCCTAACGATTCGAGGTCGTTCAGGGGTAGCAACTTGGTTCCGAGTGCCAGCAAGCCAGGGAAAAAGCAGGAAAGATGTTCAAGTTTATGGCTGGGAGACGGTGAATCCTTGTAATAGGAGCCTTGCACATCGGTCACATAGAGGAGATGTCGGCTATGGGACACATAAAGCAGGTGGGTGAGCGCGTGGGTGGTCATCTTGAGGTCTTGTCGAAAATTGTGGGGTTCAGCTTGAGCCCATGTCAAATACAAAAGGTTCACGTACACATCTCAAGGCTCGCCCGGTCAGTCCGAGAAGTCAATAAATATTGTTTAAGCAAGTACT
This sequence comes from Macrocystidia cucumis, assembly GCA_001179725.1. NCBI lineage: Eukaryota > Fungi > Basidiomycota > Agaricomycetes > Agaricales > Macrocystidiaceae > Macrocystidia > Macrocystidia cucumis. The sequence goes on along the minus strand of CEMH01204129.1, from coordinate 21,706 downwards.
CGTGAGCACTATCCGCCATGCCGCCAAGGGAAACATGTGTGTCTGAAGTAGTTTGTCCCTCATCGGTCACATCCAAAACAAGAGAGGGAAGGAAAGGGACTCGTAGACTCACTGGGAGGTGAATGTGGCACCCCCGAGGCCAGATCCCAATTTGTGGGTAACATACCCCCGGAATGACGGAGGTCAGCCCGATACATGAGGCGCATCGCGTTGCTAGCCTTTGAAACAAAACCAACGGCGTCAACTACACTGAAGCAAGCCTTTTTTCTTCTCGATAAACAAAATTGACGACTGACCCGGTCCATATATCGCTTTTCCCCCGTGAGTTTCGCTAAATAAGTGTATTCCAGTTGTAGTGTACCGATTTCGGCAAGACCTCCGCCTTGTAAGCCACTCGTCTTCCCACTGCGGTTTCAGTTGTCATTGAATGTGAAGGGGGGATACGTCAAAATCAAATGGACAAAGGAGGACACACGTTGATGTGTCGATTTCATGCATTGCTAAACCAGACGGAGTGTCGAAGACATGATCCAAACGATCGGCGAGCTCTTTGGCTTTTTCAAGAAGCACAGGCTCACGCGACAAGGCATACGCCGCCAAGAGCCCACCAACGTAACGGATGGTCGTTTCGAAGAAGGAAACCCGATGTCCCTGAATTGAGGTTCAAAGTCATGAGCGACGAGCTTCACAAATTACCTACCTACCAATCACTAGACAACCAACGAACGAACAACAGAAATCCATAAACTCACCGAAGCGCTCGAGAAATCCACCGTCTTCACAAACGATACAGCTTGCTGAAATTCAGCACGCAGTCCCATAAGGTACATCGTGTCCATCGAGTCAATCAACGTCACGCCCCAACCCCCAAAGCTGCCCAAAAGACCAAACTCGGAAAATAAAAAGACAGAAGATTGTGAGGGAACACACACTTATTGATCGAACCATTCGACAACGGCAGCAACTCGTCACTCGGCGCTGCGTGGTCCTGCCACCCACGATAAGCATGAAGGTAAGCTTCCTTCACCGCCTCTGCTCTCCCTTTCCAGTCCACATCAGGTTCTTCACTGATGGTAATCCCAGGAATAAGGCCAACGACAGAAACCCGCGCCACGTCGCCCCATATATACAGCAAGAGGGAAATGCAACTGAATGAGCAAACAAGAATCACCACCTTGTGAGTAGAGCGCCTGCCACAATCATGATGCTCAGTAACTTCCTCGGCAAAGATGTATAAAGTGGACTGACATGATTCAACAGGCTTAGTTTCGCTGACTTGCACTCTTCACGGCGTCGGGGGGGATAGTGAAGTGAAAGAGTCCCCCATCTCACTTAAGGCCTATACATATGGTTACATGCAGTGTTGAACCCTTGATTTTGGGCTTTTATGACCGGTTGGCCTGGGACAAAAAAGGCGGCAGGATGCCCGTCGAAGGCACAGGGCCGGATCACCAAGTTGCCTGCCCAAATCGGGATAGTCGCCAAGAGGGAAACGCTTTCAAGGGTGGATTTGAAAGAATTCAGACACCGAAAACCTGGCGTTGAGTTCCAAGTATCTCACAAAGAAAGGAGTGGGAAAGAGAACCAAAAAAAAAGGTGTTGATTAAACATTAAAGATATCCTTTTCGTGTGGAGTCCATTCGAAAATCGGCAATGGGTGGGCTTCTGTATTGAAGACCCACTTGTCTAACGGTATGGGGTCAGTGTCCAAAAACATCAGATACAAGTATTTCAACCTATAAAAGAAACAAATGGTCAGCGGAAACACACAACTACAACAAGTTTCGCAAAGGACCTACGTCTCGGCGAGGAAATAACTGTGCAGAACGAAATCGATTCTCATGAATACTTTTGCGAGAGGTACATGGCGGATCCACTGACCTGGGCATATCGTCCGCTTGGGGTGCAGGAGACGACTCCACACTATGCAAACTAGTGTATCCCGCCAGCGTTTTCGTCTCCCTCTCCAACGCTTCAAATATTCTCCACCCTCGCGCTCTCCATTTTGGATTCCCTGTCACTTTCCAAAGTAGATAAAACGACTCTATAGTCTGTAGGCGTTGCTCGTCACTTTCCGAAACGCCATCAGACTTGTTCAAAAGCGCACCTCGGGTCTCAATAAATACTCCGACTTCTTGGGGAAGTAATCCCGCCCACTTCCCAACCCTTGCATTCGTTCTTCTAGCGAGTATATGAGCGGTTTCTTGGGGCCAACACCCGGTGGTACACCTCTAGCTCCACTTCCCCGCCACTTCTCCATTGCGTCCATCCATGGAACGCTGGGAGTTTCCACTCGATGCGACGACTCGGTACCGAGCCCTTGTCGACCCTGTAAAAAGACCACTTCGTCCGGTCCCAACCCCGAAGGCTGGTCCGCATAAGTCAGCCAACACGTTTCTGCTAGCCCTTCCGCTGCCCAAAGGTGTAGCTGGGTGAGGTTGTATCTCGCAAGCGTTTTGTATCCAACACCGGCCGCGCCATATAGGCGTGTGTTTCCGAGTCGTGGAAGCGATATTCCCAATGATGCAAGGTCGTCGAGGGGGAGAGTATGTACGCCAAGCGCGAGAAGACCAGGGAAGAAACATGAAAGGTGTTCGAATATATGGCTTGGGCTGCTACGCCCTTTTGTCGAAGGTCCGAACGTGTCGGTCACATAGAGGAGGTGTCGCGTAGGTGAGAGGAAAAGAAGATCGGTGAGAGTATGTGTCGTTGCTTTGAGATCTATTAGGGAAAACAACTGAGTGTTTGTGAAACCTGAAATTGATGATACAAGGTGAGGCATACACATTTCAAGGCTTGCTTTGTCCGTTTTGGAAGTCAACAGGTATTGTTTCAACAGGTATTCATGTGTACTGTCCGCCTGGGCGCCAATAGATGTATGCGCTGTGCGATGGCTTGAAAACGACGTTCACGTAGCGACGGAAGCAGGGAGCTTACTCGTGAAGACTTGTCCAGAAGACAGGTTCCAGCGGACAGGCAACATACCACCAGTGTCGGACAAGTCAGCGGAGTAGAGAGTACGCATCACGTTGTTGGCCTACACCAGACAGTCACAACATCAGTCGATGAGAAAAGTCGAAATACAAACGGAAACGCCTCAACTCGAGCCATAAACTTCGCATTTCCCGTTGCCTTGGCCAAGTACGTGTATTCGACTTGAAGACTGGCCACCTCTGCAAGTATGCCGACCTTTGGACCCAAGGCCTCACCACTGAAGAATGACCCCGTCAGTGGGGCAGATAGTCTTGGCCCTCAAATGAAAGCCATTGGCGAGCTTACTTGAACGGATTGATGCCAAAAAATGGTAAACCACTTGGAGATTCAAAGATAGGATCGAGAATGGAAGCAAGCTCTTCAGCGCGATCGAGAAGGAGGAGTTCTTTGGACAAAGCATAGCCAGAGAGCAAGCCACCAAGGTACCTGATGATGGTCTCGAAGAAGGGGACGTGCGTTTGCTGTGCAAAGCTATAATAAGCTCCCTCCACCCAGAAGAGCGACGTAAGCGTGAGAGGTAGTGACGAACCTCAGATACCGTGAAATCTGCTTTTTTCACAATCTCCAAAGCTCTTGAGAATTCAGGTTGGAGGTCCATAAGAAGTAGGGTATCCAGAGAGTCAAAGGCTGATACCCCCCACCCATTGAAACTGGAGTCAATTTCAAATTCAGATATAAGAGTTGAAATGGGTTGGTGTGTGGGGCGTACTTGTTCACGGAGTTATTCGACACGGGTTTGAGTTCATCCTTTGGTGCTGCGTGACGTTCGTATCCGTGATATGCATGGACAAACGCCTCTTTCACCGCTTGCGCCCGCTGTTTCCAGACTTCCGGTGAGACGTCTACCGCGATCTCGTGAAATGTGTGTTGAGGGTCATATTGGCCGCTGAGCGGAGAGGGCTTGTAGTTATCTGACGGAGACGCGTAGAGCCAGAGCAAGACAAGGATGATGAGCGTGCTGAGGATGATGTTTCGCAAGAGCGAACGTTGGTGGGAGGCACGCCAGAAACGGAGTTTGCGGAGCATATGGTTATTTGATGCAGAAGATTCAATGTCCATTGAAGCTAACTAAAGCTCGTATGGGCGATAATGGACCGGCAGAATGACGAGTGGTAATACTCAGAAGGTCATAGGGGAAATGGAGTACTTAGCGGCGTTACATCAGTGAATGAGGTGCTAATTTAAGCTCGAAAGTTCTCACGCCAGTGTAAGCGCCAGCCTCATATACGCGATCGTAGGTTTCTCGTGTTTCATTTCAAATTCGATACTGTGAATTTTTCGCATTACTTGTCACTCACGCTGGAACTCCTTGCTAAAGATTTTGTTTGATGTGAGGGTCACATAGATTAGGTGACTGGTTACCAGTATTCCGCGCGGTGGAATGTATGGTTGAGCCCATCTCGACGACAACACCGCGGCACTTCTCATAGGTGTTTTGCTTCACGGATAAACGTTTTGACCAAGTAGGTGGGGTTATCTAGGCCCTGGTGGAGCGTTCCTCACAATCAAGCCGCCCTCAAATTTCATTTCCCTGAACACCGATACTAAATGGTGACGCAACAGACCTCGACATCTACTCAGAGAAGGCGAAAACGGAAGATTTCAATATCATTCGTTCAAGCGCGGTGGTTGGTTGACATTCTGCGCTGACTTACGGTTCGTTCAAACATACATGGGAAATGCGCCCAGAGGTTCGGGTGTTACCAATCCAATCCTGTCAACGAAGGACTCGCCGTTAAGGCGATACTGCCGCGAACGTTCTGGGCTCTGCACAAATGCAACGCAAAAAAATCGCCAATGTCGGGGAGAGCTGCAGCGGGTTAAAGTGGCTAGGCGCGGTTGCACCCAGCTCCACGGGTCCGTGCAAAAGAATGTAAAGAAATGGGTTCGCATGGGCATCTGTATATATATTTATATGGAATGGCGCCTACATAACGTACGCCTTGCCGCGGGCTGTGGTGATGCAGTCAGCAAGAATGCTGAGCGTGGGGGCGCGTAGAAAAGGCCGTTCGGTTTGGGCGTCTGCATTGAAACTCACTTACCGTTCCCATTTCTCATATATGTTCCTGTTCTGGTCTTTTCTGCCTGCCGTTGTACTCCTACAGGGCCAAGCGTCAGCGCAGGTTACATTGCCACTGCCACTGTGTGCCGCTACTTGTTCCAATGCTGCCGAAATCGTTTCGGGATGCTTGTGAGTGCCGGCGGTGTTGAGAGCAGAAGAACAGAGCTCTAACGACTGCCGTAGCGAGGACGCGCGGTGTCTATGCAACTCGCAAACCTACAACGCCCATGCTCAAAGTTGTGTAGTCACGAATTGCACCCCGGCTGAGCAACAAGAAGCGGCGGTGTATGCCCAGGCGTTTTGTGCAGGACGTGAGTTACCTGATTATTCCTAAAGTCCAGAGCGCTGTCCAAAAAAGGTCTAACGCGAGATTACAGTGGCGAACACAAACACACCCGGAGCTGGTGCTGCTGGTGCAACAGGAGCGAACACAGCCCAAGGTCAGAGTTAAAACGTGATATATGATTTTGATGGGAAGTTATTGATGTTCCGGATCCCCAATTGGTCCATTTACAGTGCCTCCAACAGCAAATCCTGGCACGCCGAAGACTGTTGTCGTTGTGAAATTTGTCACTGCAAGGAACGACGTGGGGATGGTAATGTTTTTGTGGGTGGTGTTTGTTTCATTATTTATTTACTTATATATTTCCTGATGGGGTGGAGAGAGGCAACCTATAACAAGTGGGCCTCAAGGGTGACTTGTAACATTGGTGGCTAGTAATAGGAAATGCACTTTTGCACCCGTGCTGGTTTGTGCTTGGTGATGATGTTTACGTGATCAGTTTCATTTGGGTTTGGGAAATCCCACAACATCGCAGTAATTTCCATACGTATTTCGCTAGATGGATAGGTAGGTATTTTGATCAGGTTATTGGATGAAGCGTTTCTCATGATTGATTGATCAAGTTTCACACGCGCGAACGTCCCCAATTTCCAATTTCCTCAACGCGATGGTCATCAACATGTATTCAGGAAGCAGAAAACGGCAGGTCGGGATGGCAAAGGGAAAATATCTTCATAAGTTGGTGATCACAAGTTCGGATGGAAAACTCCAACAACCGATCTTTTGACAATCGAAGATGTATGCATGTAAGGAACTCACGCTGCCTAATATGAATTACTTCCCAATTCTGCTCCGATCTGTCCTGGACTGTCAAGCATGGTAACTGGCAGACGTCCTGCAACCTCCATCAGGTCAGAAAACAGTTGCTGATCATTCACGGATTCAGGATAGCAAGTGTTATTTGGAACAATGCGGGGGTGTCGTCGTCGTGTCGCCTGTTCAAACATACACGGAACGCACCCCGGGAGGTCAACTAAGGGCTTATCTTTGAGGTGATACTGCCGTAGATATTCTGGACTCTGTACAAAAGCGCAAGGCAACATTTGCCAAGGTTTAGGAAAATTGCAGCTAGCAGAGTAGGTGGGCATAACTGCGCCGAAGAACGAGAGGAAGTGAGCTCACATGGTCGTTTGTATATTTATATGGAATGATACCTGCCTGAGAATGATGTATGCCTTGCCAGGTGGTGGTGATGGAGGCATGTCAACAGAAATGTTGAGAGTGGCGGTGCGTTGAAAAAGGCCTTTCAGCACCGACGTTGCATTAAACTCTCCATTTTTCGCACATGTTGTTGTTCTGGTCTCTTCTGCCCGCCCTTGTACTCCTACACGGCCAAGCTTCAGCGCAGGGTACGTTGCCATTGTGTGCGGCTGCTTGTTCCAATGCCGCCGAGATCGTTTCGGGATGCTTGTAAGTGCTGGCTATGGTGCAGGAATCGGAGCTCTAACGATTGCTGCAGCGAGAACGCGCCATGTCTTTGCAATTCGCAAACCTACAAAGCCAATGCTCAGAGTTGTGTGCTCACGCATTGCACCCCGACTGAGCAGAGTGAAGCGGCGGCGTATGCTCAGGCGTTTTGCGCAGGATGTGAGTCTGATTGTGTATTTATAAAAGCCCGAGGCCTTGGCAGTCCCGTTGCAACCAAGGGTTGTCCAGACATAGGGATGACCCTCGCCGAGGGTTGTGCGAGCCTTGTAGGTCTAACGCAAAATTATAGTGGTGAACACGAACACAGCAGGAGCTGCTGGTAGTGGTGCAACGGTAGCGAACACAGCCCAAGGTCAGAGTTGAAACGTTGAAACGTGACATATAATTTTGATGGAAAGGCATTGATGTTCTCCGATTGATCCATTTGCAGTGTCTTCAACAGCAAATCCAGGCGCGCCGGAGACAACTGTTGTCGTTGTGAACAGTGCTCCTGCGGGGAACAACGCGGGGAGTACCGTGACTTCGACAGCCCGAGGTGAGCCAAAGTCTCAGAAAGTTGAAACGCAGACAGTAAGTTGACGGTATACAAGTCCCGTTAACTGTTACAGAAACAATTGGAGGAGAAGGGGACTCGTTACCTACATCACCGTTATCAACGACCAATGAAGGGAAGAGGTCGGAGGTGGCAATTTGGAATGCGGGGATGATGACGATGGCTTTGTTGATGTTGTTTACGTGATCAGTCACCTTGCGAAGTCAAGGTCCTCTCGCCGTGCTGTCTGCTATATAATAAATATAAATAAACACTGGGGCTTCTTTCCCACTCGTCCCGGTGACGTGGATGGGGGTTTGCATTTCACATCCTTGTCGCATTGCTTTCGGCCACTTGGAACAAGGGAAGCTTCGGCTGGTAGCCCACTAATTTAGCTATACAACGCGGGTCTAATAGTACACACGGGCGAGACATCACAGAGACTAGCGACCCATCAACTCCCTTCAGACACAGTGTGCGTGATCCACACGACAGGTAGGCCCAGAGTTCCCCGTCCCTGCGACTCGACGGTCTAAATTATTGTGAGATGAGTCTCAAATGGGTGAGAGAAAGAAACTCGCCATGAAACACATCTGGGAGACTTGTACCCTCAAGGATGTTCTCATGTACCTTGCCCTGAGCTCGTCGTCGCAGAATGGACATGCGTATGATGGATAAACTCCCTGGTGCTGAGTATGATAGAACACGGCGGTGGAATGTGGAGGAGCCTGTTGGCCAACCGGGGTGGAGTCTACTCACACGCACGCATGAGCAACATCTGGCAAAGTAAAATGTTCACATACCTGCACGCGGGGCTACACGGGTGAAGATCTTGCGGAGAGCTCGTTTGACGTGTCGGACTACTCGCGTGGCTGTATTCATTGGGGTTAGGATGCGGGGGGGATCAAAAACACAGCTCATGGCGGATTAAAGCCCATCTGACCGCCATTCCTTGCACTCGCCTGCTGGGCTGGTTTGTGAATGATTGCTGCATGTTCCGTGTTAATTCATTGTCACTTGAATCTGTGTCCATTTCTGTTTATTGTGGTTCACATGTCTGTTGTACGGCGACGTCATCATCCCCCTTGTAGACGCACGTCCCCCACCACCTTTTTTTATATGGGGCGTAGCCCTGTGCCCCGTCGACTATCACCCCTCCGCTTCGTTTGCGTTTACGGTATGGTTGTGAGCGTTCCGGTTCTTGCTCACCAAGGACGGAAGAACTGACACCGCCGCCTAGTACAATTACCCTTTGCTTGCGCATCGCCTCCGTGGGTTCACCAATTATGTCGGCAACGACGGTTGGCCTGCTGGTGTGGTGTGGGTGCACGACAGCGTCATGCAATCCAGTGCGTTGCATCCCACGTCGGCGCCCGGCGTTGGTACTTTCTTGGCTGTGGGAATCGTATCCAGTTGTGACCTCCGCTTGGAGCCTCACGGCGATCATGCTGGTCGGCAGGGTCTTGAGCATGCAAACTTCCGTTTCAGCTTGGAGCCCGCCATCGATCCAGACCTAAACCGCGGTTTCGCTATCGCACTGGCCAATTTGCGTTCTGTCTTGGATCAGTTCAACCCCACGCCCTCTGAACTCTCGACCATCTTCGGCCGTTTCGATGGCGGGAGCAGCATTAGGTTCGCACGACCTATCTTTCGAGCACGTGTGCGTCCATCCTGATCATTGTGTCGCTTTCGGGTTACTGAATTGTGATCTAGGATTCGCAGGATCCAGGTCAGCGTCTTTCGGATCCAGTGTGTGTTATCATCATGTAGCTTATATTGCAATGCTCTGACAGGTGACGTTGGCGTCGATGTGCTGACGTGGCCAATGTCTCGTCGTCGCGAGTGTCTGGCTGACCTTGCCGAGGATTACGTTGCACAGCCTTTACCGGTTTACGACGTTCGTGGGTGCTTGGTGCAGCCTGCCCGGGTGGAGTATCTCACTCGTGGGTCCCTGGTCCAGGTAGCGTTCAACCTGGTGCGGAATTACCAGTATACCGCGGCAGGCCCTCGTCAGCGATTCGTGGCCCGAGTCGTGCAGTTAGAACTCTTGCAACGCCCCCAGTCTTTGCTTTCCTCTCCTCCTGCCACGGGCCCATCTCGCCGTACTCAGCAGTTTGCCGTAGACGTATTCATGTCGGGCCGTACATGATTGGTCGTGTACATAGAAGCACTTGCCGTACGTAAATTCAGAGTGAAACATTGTTAGTCGTCGACCATCACTTGTTTCTTTGCAATCAATGTGAAGCCACACGCTTGGCGTTTGATGTCTCATCGGGCTCCGACACCTGCGAGCGCGATCGGGAAGGTCCCAGACATTGTCTGATATCAATACATCCTTGCCTCGGGTGCTGGAGCAGGTTGGAGGGGTGGTGATGGTATTTGTATTCCCTGCTGCAACAAAGCTCGTCGTCCTTGGCCGCCACCCAACGCGTCCTTCCCCATCGCGCAGCACACCCCACCTTTCTAATTTTTTACTTCACTTTCAAACCCCTTGACATGCTCGGAGACGCACCAATGCTCAATAGCGCACGCGCCAGTGGCGAAGCCGTCCAACGTACACCCGCTTCCCCTGATCCAACACACGAAGAGGTTCTCCAGCCCTCCGTGGACCGGTTGATTTTATTACCCATTCGATACAATGATGTGCGTGTTTACCTTGCGTCCAGATGTCTCTGACCACATGCGTTGTCAGTTGTGGCTGCTCTACAAACGCTCAGCTGCGTCCTTCTGGACAGTCGAAGAGATAGACTTCCGAAGTGACGTGCGAGATTGGTCCACGAAACTCAACGACAACGAACGTTCTTTCCTGGCCGCTATCTTCGGATTCCTCGCGACGGCCGACTCTTTGGTTTCAGAAAACCTCGTGGGCATGTTCTGCAATGAGGTGCAGATATTGGAAGCCCGGTGCTTTTACGGATACCAAAATATGATCGAGAATGTGCACACTGAAGTATATGCCACATTCATCGACGTCCTCATACGGGGGACCGCACCACAGCGAGCTGTCTTCGACGCGATAACCACCAGTCCGGCTGTGTCAGATAAGGCGGTGTGGATCAGCAAGTGGACAACGAACAACGATGACCTTTCATTTGGGCATCGTCTTGTGGCCTTCGCTGCGGTGGAGGGAATCTTCTTCAGTGGCGCGTTTGCCGTCTTCTTCTGGTTGAAGAAGCGTGGGCTCATGTCTGGGCTGGCATTTGCTAACGAACTCATTGCCCGTGACGAAGCCCTTCACACTCAATTTGCGTGCGCCCTTTTCACGTACCTCCGTCACAAACCTGGCGCCGACTCCATCTTGCGTATCGTCCAAGAAGCTACCACGCTGGAATGCAGATTCTGGACAGGTACGTGAACCAGAGTCCCAATGATGTTTGGTGCGATGAACCTTACCGTGGCATTTGGACGCCATAGAAGCCTGCCCGCTGGGCGTCATTGGGCTGAACGCAACGGACATGCACGATTATATCCGCTACATCGCGGACCGCCTGCTTGTCGACCTGGGTGTCGATCCACATTTCCGCACACGCAATCCTTTCCCTTGGATGGAATTGATTTCGATTGAAGGCAAAACCAACTTTTTCGAGAAACGTGTGTCTAATTATCAGAAGGGAAACTTGTTCGCCCCTGACGCAGGACCTTTGTGAGTGGTACGCTACAGCACTGTTTGTCGTCTGCTAATTGTATCTATACTCCCGCTGCTGGCAGGACCTTCGATACCGACTTTTGAGCGTCGTCTTCGTGTTCCTCTTGTTTGATTGCGGGCTTTTAATTGCCGGTGGGGGTGGGGTTAATAGTATTGTGTTTATGTTGGCGAGGATTAAGCATTGTTGGATATGGATACCTAAAGGCGTTGCGGACCCTTTGATGTGGAGTTGTCAGTAGTTGTTTGCATTTGTTTGCCTTGCGGGTCTCAGCCGCCACTAAACCGGAATGTATTCCTTACGTTTCAGAGAAATTTTTCTTATTCCCACCTGTGCGTTGAGCGTTTGTCTTTCTTTCGCTGTCTTGTCAATATGCACTCTCTTGTTCGTCAAGAAGTATTCCTATACTGGCGTCTGTGGGGGTCGGACCAACAACACAGGTTATGGGTGCTATCGTCTTCCCGTTAAAGGGTGAACATCGGCCAATGAAACCACCCTACTACCCCTCACCTACATTGATCTTCCTCGACCGCCGTCTGCGCTCATGTCACTATTACTCGATAACAACGACATTTTCCGACAGGTTCTCCACTCCTCAGAGTTGCCTGACATCGTGCGTTTAACTCGCCTCCACCCCTCGACCGCGCCTACCATCCGACGGTTTATGAAAACGTATTGGAACGTCATCAATTTCTTGTCCACCTGGTTCCGTTATCCACACGCATTCTTGCAAGTGCTCGAGCAATCGGATTCCGTCGTCGCGGGGTCCCAGGTGCTCCAGTTTCTCCGCAGGGAGACGTATGAAGGTGCCGACTTCGACATCCTATGTCCCCAACACACCTCGGTGCTGGTTCGTCAGTGGCTCGCGATGGAAGGTTACACAGGCATGTTATGATCGCTTGGTGACCTTGCGTCGTGGTCTGACTGTTTGACAGTTACCGCAGTGGCGTCTCCATCTACCAACCTAGCTCCTCTCTATATCAACACATTAGAGGTTGTGAACTTCGTACGTCGTGACGCCCCGCGTCGCATCGTCCAACTGGTGGTGGTGAGAGGGGAGCCATTGTACAGCGTGTTGTCCTTTCACAGCAGTAAGCCCCTTCCCATTAGTGTATACATGTCGCTGGAACTCACCACACTTCCAGCTGTCGTCATGAACTACATATCCGCCACGCACGTTGTCTGCCTATTTCCCAAGGACACCCTGGGTACCAAGATAAACTATCTTGCTCGGACCCCGTTCGATCCACAGTCCCCTTCCTTTTACCAATCTTGGTATCTCAAATACGTTGCACGTGGATATAGGCACGTTTTGTCGGGCACATTTGTCCCCCCAAGTATACTTGGACGACGTTTTACTGGCGACGCGAAGTGTTTCTTATGGCCCACTCTTGTTAATTACGAAGGTTCGTCCTTACTATATGGTCCGCTCGGGCTGCCTTTGCATCGCGGTGTTTGTGCCCATAGACTTACTGTTTGGCAATGGTAGCGGACAATTGTTATGGACCCGTTCCGGGCTTAAAGGCTGTCATTTTCAATGTCTCGCGGACTGTTTTCACCACCCCTGCCGATTTTGGTCGCAGCATCGATGTCAACATCTACCCACCGGTCGGATTGGTTACCAGGCATGTTATCCAGCCAGACTACCCACTGAGCCCGGGAGATACGTAGACGCAGAGGTATGGAGTTTATTCTGAGACACCTTGCCGCCCTGTTTGGTTCCTTTCCCTCCCCCCCTCTTACGTGGCATCTTTATTTGAGTCCCTTCCCCTACATGATCACCTTCTCCTGTTTTTCCCGTATATTGTTCTGCTCCCTTTGGATTGTGTTCATGGACATTATTCGTGTGCGGTTCCTTATCGCTTGGACGATGTTGTTTGTAAATATGAGTTGTATGATTGTTGAAATATGGACTTTCTTGTGTGCGTTGTTCACGCTGCGGCCTCGGGACACAACATAGCGCTATATAACTTTAGTTCCACCCCTTCTCCCGTCCCGTTCTGGATCCTTCCGTCGCTCGGGGATCCGCGCAATGCAGCTGTTGTTTTGTGTGTTTCGCATAGATTGGAAATTCCTTCGCGTCCATTCTGCAGCTGCGTCACCCGAGATCATTTTCGATGGCTCATAATGACGTTCGTCAGTCTCCGAAAGGTGACGTGGGTCTCTCTCTCTCTCTCTTCTGCAATTAGTACCGCCTGTGACACCCGTTGACGATATTTTTGTTTATCAGGCTTACTATCGTCTCGCTTTTTGGTCATAGTGCAATGGAACACCCTACAGGGTTCAGTAACCTTGAAGACCTTCAGACTGCTGTACGCTACCTCACTATCCCCCAACTGGTTGCCCTTTGGCCTCCGGATTCTCCTCTGCGCTTTGTCGAGAAACGATCCCGCCCCAGGCTCTTGCAGTGCATCCTCTCCCTGCCATCCACCCACCAAGCTCGGTTCCGTGCAGAGGTAGAGCGTGTTACAGCGGAATCACGATCCGTGTCCGGTCGACTTGGCGTCTTGCCCCACCAGCGGTCTCGGCTTCCTTCCCAACCATTTGGCCCTGCGCCAGACAACGCCAGCGACAGCGTACACGTGGATGACGAGTTCCTATCCACAATCGACCAGGAGGTATTGGATCGGTGCATCGAGGAATACTGCGACAAGACGTCGAACGCTGCATTGGCGCAATCGACTTGTTGCGTCTGCGCGCGGGAAGTGTTCAAGACGGCTTGCACGACCTACGTTCACACTCAAATCCCCAACCGACATCTTCTTCGTCCGTCGCCGCCACACCCTGCTCAGACACTGCTGTCGGGCGCACTCCTGCACACACCTGCTGTGCGCTCAGACACCTCTTGTGAAGTCTGCGCAGATTGCTTGCGCGCACTTCATGCCAAGAAGCTTCCCCCTCTTTCCCTGGCAAACGGCTTATGGGTCGGATGCGTCCCACATGAATTAGAGGTGCTTACTCTGCCGGAGAGAATACTCATAGCCCACTATCTCCCTGCCGCCTACATCATAAAGTTGTATCCGAAGTTTAAGTCTGCCAGCTATAGTGACATCGACGAGGTCAACAGTGCCCTCCGTGGAAACGTGTCTACATATCCGCTCAACCCTTCACAAGTAGCCGGCATGCTGGACGGGGTCACCATGCCGTCGCTGGTGCTTGTGCTCCCCTCGGTCATCGGTATCACATTTGTCGGACCCCGCAATTTGCCTGAGCGAACACTACCCGATTTGCTCAAGGTTCGACGTCACCGCGTGCGTCAGGCGTTGGTGTGGTTGAAAGCCAACAACCCTCTGTACCACAATGTCACCATTGCCGAACACCGACTCGCGAACCTACCTGTTGATGCTGTCCCCGACGAATTGTTGTCTGTGACAAAGTATTCAGGGGACGTGGACCTGTTGGAAACCGAGCGTTCTGGCTATGTGCCACCTGCCGATACTGGTGAGGCTGTGTGAAATTTACCAACGGTGGTTCGCGTGGAGCTCACTTCAATTATTGATTATTTAGAGGTGCAAGGGACGGAAGACAACGTAGAGGAAGTCTACTCTCGTCTCCCTTCCTTCCTTCCTGGCATTACAGGCTACGAGCAGGACCAATTGGACGCCTCTGACCAGTCGGGCGGTGATGGCAGTGAGTAACGGCGTCTGTGATATGCTCTGACGATTGTGAAGGTACTAATCCTTGTATCATCTGCGCAGCTCCGGGCGTCTTCCCCTTGCACTCGCTGGGTGTCCTAGACCTTGAGGGTAACGAAGTCACTGACAGAGAGGTGTTATCCCATGCGCTAGCCAACACGTCAGGCTCTGATTTCTTCGTGCGTCGCGGCTCGTCTTTCGTGAACGAATATGGTAGAACGACCGGGGACGGCGAACCGGGTGACGGGGCCGGGAGTAATCCAAATCACCTGCTTGGGGCGTTCCCTACGCTCTTTCCGTATGGGTTGGGGGGCTTCGAAGTTAAACGTCCGGTGAAGATCGGTTACAGCACCCAGGCGAAGTGGGCACTACAATACTCTGACAAACGGTTTCGCCGGGATCTGCAGTTCGTGTTCCAGGCATTCGGGGTGTTGCAGAAGAGAGAAGTTTGCCGGTCAGCATGTATCGAGATGAAACGCTCTGCCTTTCAGCATCACCGCCATTTGATTGAACAGATCACCCCTGAGGATCTTTTGCGCGCCAGCGTCGAGGAGGCCAACCACCAGCCATTTTCCAACCGCAGTGTCCAGGCGCTTCGCACTCATCTCACAGCAGTGCGGCGCCGAGTCAAAGGCACGGATGAGTCTCGGGTAGCTATGCGGGACAAGGTGTGGGGCACAACCGTTGTTTGCAATGGGCCTACCCTGTGGATTACCATCAACCCTCCTGACACCCAAAACCCAATTGCCCAGGTGTTCGTTGGAGAGGAGATCGATCTCGATGAATTCGACCGAAGGGCAGGTCCTGATCCTCACCGTCGCACTGCGAATATCGCGACGGACCCTTATGCTGCCGCCCGGTTTTTCCACTTCCTCATCCCTTTGCTCCTCGAAACTCTATTCGGTATATCGACCCCAACTGGGTCGGAAGGGTTTAAGCGGCGGCAAGGCATCATTGGGTTTGTCAGAGCTTATATTGGTGCGGTGGAGGCTCAAGGTCGAGGCACCCTTCATTTTCATGGCCTTTTCTGGATCTGTGGAGCCCCGAGTGCAGCGGAAATAAAGAAGCTGTTGTCGACGGAAACTTTCCGCGCCAAGGTGGCGGCGTTTGTCAACCAGTCCATACGTGCAGACATCGATGGCAAGACCACGTCAGAAATCGCAGCCATGCCCAGGCAGGCGTCTGTGTCTTACTCCCTTCCTATTCGTCCTTCGTCTGCTGAGTACAGTACCAATGGCGAATGCGATGAAACCTCCCTCGCGCGCGCTTTACAGCTTCACAAGTGCACCGTTGGCAACTGCCTGAAAACGTATGGAAATCGCCTGGCCTGCAAACGACGCGCCCCATGGCCGACGTCACCCTCCGCGTGGGTGGACAGCGCGGGCCGTTGGGGTCCTAAACGCACCTCTGGTTTTCTCAATAATTGGAACCCCACCCTGATGCGAACATTGCGCGGCAATCATGACATCAAACTGCTTACCAATGGTGAAGAAACGAAGGATATTACATGGTACATCACGAATTACGCAGCGAAAAAGCAACAGCGAAGTTCCAACCTGTCCGCGTTGCTCGCCGACCGTCTTGCATTCCATCGAAGATCAGTCGACACCCGCCATGAAAGGAGTGTGGAGACAAACAAGCTGCTCATACAGGGATGTGCTCATGCATTGAACCGCCAGGTTGAGTTCAGTGCCCCAGAAGCAATCAGTCTTCTCATGGGCTGGGGCGACCGTTATATCTCCCATACCTACGTCACAATCCATTGGACCACGATGGTGCATGCGTTATATGCCACCTATCCGCACCTAGCACCAAGGTGCGTGAAAGTGCACCTGCCTGACCACCTGCTCACTTGCCAACAGAACCGCTTCTGATCACACCATAGGGTCTGAAGGCGGTCCAGCACGCAGAGTGAGTATTGTCTAATCCATAGGCCACCCATCTGCTGACTGCGCTCAGGATGATAATGTTATTATAGAGGTCCGCGACGGGATAGTATCTTATCGAGACCAGTTAAAGGACTACGTTGAACGCGGGGATGCGTTGGAAGGATGCTCATTCCTTGACTTTATGTTGAACACGTACGACGCAGAAACCCTTCCCGACAAACAACCTGGGACGGTGGATCGATCGTCCCCGCGGATCCCTTACCATGCATCTTACAGTAAGCCTGGTAGATGTAGGCTTGTACGCAAACGAGGCCATGAGACCCTTCCACGGTATATATTCACCAGGCCCGTCCAACGCTGTGTATGCTAACATCAATACGTCTCTAGGTTTGTAGGTCCTTGGTTCCCACGCAACGACTCGCCTGGAACGCACGAGTTTTACGCGGCATCCATGCTATCGTTGCTTCAGCCCTGGAGATCCTTGGAAGACCTTGCTCCTATGGGCTCCACTCTTACAGCCCAGTTTGACCGTTTCATGTTGACGGCTACCGCCGATGTATTGCAAGTTGTAGCCAACATACAGTATCGCTACGAGTGCTTTGACGCATCTCAAAAACGACATGCAACTGCCCATCCCTCAGAAAACTCGATACCAACATCACACATTGACAACTCGGAACCGTTTGCCCATTATGCAGAGCACGAGCTGACAGCCGACGACGTGGCCTTGGCGCGTGCAAAGCAAGTTTCCCATGGCGAGCTTGCATTCGGACGCGAGGCTTGCCGTCTGGCAAAACAGGCAGGCATGTTTCAAGACGCAGTCCTTCGTCCCTCGTCGTCAGCCAAACCGCTGGCCTCCACCCTTGATTTCTCAACTGACATGATCGACTCCTGGAAGGCAAGACTGGAGGCGGTGACTCGGTCGTCGGTACCAGTATTGCCTGTCCATGCGGCTCCAGTATCACTTGGAACCTCTGCCCCTCTCCATGCTGTCGCTGCTTCCGTTGCACCAGCTGGCACGCCAACGAATGTGATTCACCACCCCGCGACACGATCTATCTTGAATGGCAAGCAACATATGGCCTACGATATCATTACCAACCATGTATCGCAGACTGTTACCAGCCGTCCAAACCAGCTGTTGATGTTGTTGCTTGGCGAAGGGGGAACCGGCAAGTCAATGGTCATCAACGCGATCACGGAGTTCTTCGCGCTGAACGGGTTGCATCACTGGTTGAGTAAAACGGCAACTTCCGGGGTCGCTGCGTCGTTGATAGGAGGCGTCACCCTTCATTCATGGGCTGGCTTGCCAGTGGGGGTTCCCAAGAGGCCGGATTGGGTTGCTAATGGCAAAAAAACAACACAGGATTCTCGCCGTAGGAACATTGGAGACACCCGATACCTCATCATCGACGAATGCTCCATGTTGACTAAGAGGAACCTGTGTGCGTTGTCGCAAATAACCTCTCATGTACTGTCCCAGTCGGACACCGGAAACCAGCACTTGCTGTTTGGAGGACTGAACGTCATCTTGGTTGGAGACTTTCATCAGTTTCCACCGGTCTGCAATCCCACTGCGGCCCTGTGGGATCCAAGATGCAGGAACGACTTCGAGGTCCAGGGCCAGTTGTTATACAGAAACTTCAAACTCGTGGTGGCCCTCGATCAACAGATGCGTGCTCGCGACCCTGTTTGGACAGCTTTACTTCACCGCCTGCGTACCGGAGACTGTACAAGCGAAGACATACACAGCCTGAAGACCCTTGTGATCACTCACGAGTTATGCCCTCCAACCGACTTCAATGTCCCCCCCTGGAACGACTCCGTCCTGGTGACGTCTAGACACGGAGTGAGGATGCAGTGGAACGATCTGGCTCTGCGGAAACATTGCCAGACGTCTGGTGAACTGCTTGTCGTGGTTCCCACGGAAGACACAGTGGCAGAAACGGCGGCGTCTCTCACGCTTGCTCAGCAAGTTATAGTGGCTGGGATGAAACCTGTACACACGGGGCAGTTGGAGGACACCGTGCAGTTGGCCGTGGGCATGAAAACCATGGTCGTCTTCAACTTGGCGACAGAGGCCGACGTGGCAAATGGAACCCGTGGAACATTGGAAGCCATTTGTATCGATCCGAGGGAACCTGCTCTTTTGTGTCGCGATGACACTGGCAGGATACTTCTGACATACCCGCCGCCTGTCGTAATCTTCCGCCCCGACACGCCAACACCCTTGCGTTTCGAAGGGCTACCTCCCGGCCTCATCCCCATATCTCCTTCATCGCGAGGGTTCACCATTCACGACTCACGGGGCCGGCCTACAACCATTTCGAGGCGACAACTAGCCATAACCCCTGCCTACGCGTTCACGGATTATCGATCACAAGGGCAAACGCTCGAACACGTCATAATTGACATTGCCCGCCCCCCGTCTGGCCCCCTCACACCTTTCAGCGCATACGTGGCTCTCTCGAGAAGCAGAGGACGGGCCAGCGTCCGCTTATTGAGGGACTTCGACACCAAGATGTTCACGACACATCCTTCGGAGGAGCTGCGACAAGAGGATCTACGTCTTGCCGCGCTACAAAAGCACACTGTAGATGACCTGATGATGTTTACAAACGCATAGACATTTTCCAATTACATATATGTACAATACCTGCTCCATACTGAATCAATGGATGCATGTTTCGGTTGATCGAACTTACCACCTTGTTGCTGGTGTCTCCCACCCCCGCGGCCCAGTGGCTTGTGTGCTCGACTGGGGGGGGGGGGCTCTTGTACTTGGTACAAATGTTTCATCGCCTGGGATCCATCTTAAGCCAGATCGTCGCCCATCCACCCTCACTGCCCCCTTGCCCGTGCACGCCCACATCCCTACAACCCATTTCTCCTGCCGATTCGTCTTCGTGAACACAAAGTGCATCCACATGTCGTTGAACATACCTAGTGTGAGTCACGCACCGTTGACAGCTTGAATGGCCTCTGCTTACATCAGGCTAGTTTGATCCCCAAGTGTTGCAGGCTGGGTTGCTCAGCGTTGCGAACTATACCGCTAATCCGACCTGGCCAAGCACGGTGGGATGGTCCGCAGTTGGCTCCGGCAAATCCGAAGCGCTCGTGTACAAGCAGGCACAAACAGGTGCCACCGCTGGGCCAGTGGAATCCCGTGCCACGTGCATTTTGGTTGGAGTCGTCTCTGCTCACAAGTTGTTCGTCACCCCAGCCGGCAACTACAATGGGAAGTACGGTCCCCTCAAAAAGGCCAAATTTCAATTCAGTATGGTCGCACCTCCGGATACAGTACTGACCCAAGACTTTCATACCTCCGTCGACAACTTGCGTCGGGTGTGCGCGGCAGTGGGCCCCTCTCTAAACGGAAAAGGTCTAGTGGCTGAGGAGAATGGCGAGATCTACATTAGGCAGGGTGCATCTATGTTTGCTCAAAAGGTGCGCGAGCTATACCTGCCATTTTCCAGGACCTGTAGACACTCATGTTGGTATTTTGAATGGCTCCCCACCATGTGCGGTTGCGGTTCATAGGACCCCACCGAGGAAGGTATGTTGTGCTGGCCCTGCTATTGCATGTACTCCCGGTGCTAATGTCCCTTTCGCTAGTTGACGACTGTCACAACGTAACCCAGTGGCCACTGAGGGAGTTCGCGGAGCATCTGCAAGAAATGGCCGACGATTACATGGTCCTCCCGCTGCCCGTCTTTGACGTTGACCGCACGTTACTATCCCCTCTCCGAGTGTCGTCTGCGATGAAAGGGGCCTTGGTTCAGGTTGCTTTCGAGCTCGTCTATTATTCCTTCAAGGGGCAGGTCGGTGGAGTGAACTGTTTTTCCGCAACAGTCAAGCAGGTAGAGATCCTGCGCCGTGGTCCCAAGGAGGCTGTGTTCACCCACAACCTATCGTCTGGCCCAGTTAACTTCGGCATTCCCACCGTACCTGCTCCCCCGACACCTGTCGCAGTCGCGTCGTCAGCACAACCCCTTACGCTCGTTGGCGCTACGGGTACTACATTGGCGGCAGCCCATGCTACCCACGTGGCGGCCGCTGTGAATGCGCAGGTACCTGTCGTGAGCTCAGTGCAACCAATGCCACCGTCGCCAGTGCCCGTTGCAGTGGTCAGTACGCAGATCCCCGCATTGCCATTGCCAGCCCCGGTTGCCATCGCCAGACCGGCATCCGCCATGCCTGGTAGCCATGGTATGTACCTTAGAGTGGACAACAATCCGTGTCTGAACTCGACTGATGGTTAGCGCAGGTGTCGCACCGGGGCAGGACCAAACCTCGTCTTCTGTGCTTCCGCAGGCACCCATTCCAATCCCTGGGGACACAACTGCGGTGGCAGCCATCGCATCATCCAGTGGTGCAAGTATCACGCGCGATGTCAGTCCGCCCGTGCACGCCGCTCACAGCCCATCTCGACTCAAGTCTGGCGAACTGGGTGACAGCGAGGCTGATCTGGATGTCCACCAGTGCGTACATGTTCCTGTGTAATTCACAACACAGCATGCTCATACCCTTGGAGGAGTAGCGATGTCCCGCGTGACCTCGCTGACGCCGGTGGCCCAAGTTCAACAGGCCCGCAAAAGATGCGCAACGTTACGCGCAGCGCCAAGCGCTTGTCGAGCGCCGCCCCCCCTGATATCCAGGCTAGCAAAAGGAGGAAGGGAACCGAGTGATCCCTCAGTTGCCACATCCCTGTATGGTCGGAACCGGACTTGTGTAGCCGCTGGTAGCACCAGGACTTTTATTTCTCGTTGATTTGCGGACTTCATCTTCGATACGTTCTCATCGCGCTCTTGGTACGACTATTTCCTCCTTGGACTGTTGAATTATGGACAACAAGCACGCACGTGGTTACCGTACGAACTTTGTAACTTCCTATGAGCTCTTTTGCACAGGTTAATGTACTCAATCGCATCTAGTGAGCGTGGTCGGAGAGGTGTCTCTGATAGTCCCACTTCGACGGGTTGCGGTCGAATGCTGGATGACCTGTTCGCTTGGCTTGGTCTAGTCAGAGACTGCAACATGCTAGAACATCGGGTAGGGTCTCGTTGGTGTGAAGATACTGTTGCATAACCGCCACTTGCTCGAGTGGTCACCATCCAGTTGGTGGTCTGGCCATGTCATATTCAACAACGTCATGTGGGGGTGCGATGGCTCAGTTGGC
>CEMH01204124.1:0-19206 GCA_001179725.1 Macrocystidia cucumis | reverse complement strand
TACATCCACTCCTCTGTTGTCAACGACGTTTCGCGAATAAAATCATGCATGTGTTGGACCTTGCCACGAAGCAAACGCAAAACAGGTTCAGCGAAATCGTAGACGAATGGAGATTGAACCAACTTACGAGGGCCTTGAATAAGAATCTCGTTCTTTCATCCGCGCCTACAACATTTAATGAACTGGTCAGCAAAAAAGTACACTGCTCGTGTGACAGGGGTGCAACAAGGTCAAAAACGTAGCTTACAGTTCGAATTAGCAGCATGCACGGTTTGGGTGATCGATTCCGTCGACAAGTCCTGAAATAAAGGACTTGTCGAGTGGTTGACACCATGATGGTTGGTTTGAGCACGTTCGGTCGTCTTGAGAGCTGGGGTAGACATGATACTCAGATTTCGATAAATGAGCGGGGGTGGGGAGGTTGAGCAAAGTGCTTCAGGCTTGTTATAGATTTCAGCAAGGTGGTGCGTGTGTGTCGTGCGGCGTTCTGAGAAGGTGTTCGAGTTGATAAAAAAACCCTGATGATGATTGAGAACCAGATATCGGGTTTACCTTGACCAGCCTGAGAGCATGTTGAGTCGTGAAAGGCCTTTAATATCACCTTGCCTCCTGCTTTTTCGTCCGCGCATCCATGAGGTGAACGACTCCGACCTAGGTATAAAAGGCGATTATTTATCGAGATTCGTCCTCGTCATCGTGACGTGTAGAGGTGTTGCTTCCACTGAGCCGGCGGGCCCAGTTCTGAATTCTCCTCACGTGGTGGGATTATGAAGAACCCGACGGAGTCGCAGAGTTCGTATGAACGCCGAACACATATGTTCCTAACATCCCACCTGCTGATACGAACAAGCTGATGAAAACTATTCGAAGCCTCATGATGTGATTCAATCTTGACTCACACTTCACAAAAGTTCATCACCAACATTCTAACACGTCAATATTTCGATCCGTGCAATTCGATCTTCTTGTATACGAAACCTGATTCTGTCAGAAAACATCTCAAGCGACTTTGCCCGCTTCCTGTTGCCGATTCTCTTCCCTTGCCTTGTTCGACTCGGCTTCCGTAGCCAAGACGAAATCATACTTGACATACGCATGAGGCGCTCCGTTCTCAAAACCCCTCACTGCCGAAACCGCCTTGTCAGTCACAGTTTCCTTGTCCTGTGGTTGTCACACCCCCGGCCACACGCAAAGCAGACAATTTAGTAATCTGAAATCTATCACGTATATTTGACGAAGAAATGGGACGTACCACGACCAATGTCGATTTGACTCCAAACACAGCGTCGCTCTCCAGGTACGGGTCACCTTTGAAATACAAAGCCGTCACGAGCTTTTCGTATCCTGCAGCCTTTTTCGAAGAGGAGAAAATTCGACAGTCATTTGTGTGCGTGCAGGAATTGCAGGGACGAAAACAGTTGTTCGCAGCGCAAAACTGACCTCGACCATCATGTGCAAGTGCGCAGGTCGGAAGGCGTGTCTGCCCAATGCATAGACCATCTTGCCGACAGGCCCGTCGTCTGGAATCGGATATGATATTGGCCTAGCTCGGGCTGTTAGTAATCGTTGTCGGACGATATAGCACACAAGGGTTGACGGCCAAAAGATGAAAGTATGGGAAATGAGAGAAGGAAGCACTACTCACACTACAGCGCGGAACGCATACGTTCCATCTTCATCCGTGTATAACCTTCCTCGACAATCTGGGCCCTGTCTATTGTCGTACTGCATTGGCAAAAAGTGAAATCAGCGCCGAAAGGTAAAGCTCAGATATCACGGATTCTTCCTTCCGTGGGTAAACAGCATCATAAAAATACAACGACGAAGATGCGGAGAGAAAGGAAAGGAGGCACCAACTTGTGTATCATACCTCCCAAACCCGTCCGTCTCCCAGGTGTCGATCGTCGCACCCGCGACGGGCTTTCCCGATGTATCGCGCACCGTGCCTTCGACGTACATGTACTCCCCTTTGCCTTCACTTGCGATGGACGCTCCTTTGGGCACTACGTCGCGAGAATTTGTCGAATTGCGGACGTAGTTGATAGTGAGAGAGGGGATATGCGAGGGAAGTAGATGTGAATGAACGGTGGACTGAAGAAGAAAAGCTGTGCCACATACATTCATGTGCGTCGCCAGTGAAGAACGGTCCCAGCACGGTCGATTCGGTCGTGCCTTTCGGTTTGGCGTTGTTGATAGAATCGACCAGGACGGATACGCCGAGTGTGTCCGAGAGAAGGATGAACTCTATAAGGTTCCAAAAGAGAAAGATCAGATGGAGTGCAGCAGGAGTAGAAGATGAGAAAGTGAATTGTACCTTGACGGATATCCGTACATTTCTGCCCGGTTTCGGTCAGAAACTGAATCGCAGTCCTGCAATGCAACCGAATTAGCCTTCGATTTCCAAGACATCATTCGTATTGTCTCGACGCACATCCATTCTTCAGTCGTCAATGAGGTTTCGCGAACGAAGTCGTGTAAATGTTGTACCTATGAACGGTTACGCAACCGAGTATATCAGCTTCTCCTGTTGTGCCCCAGCGGGAGCTTGTAGTGAATGGGGTCTCACGAGACTCTTGAAAACAAACTTTGTCCTTTCATCGGGACCTGCATAGATCACAACCGCGCATAATATCAGTGAATTGTCACAACAGAAAAGGTGAGGATGGCGCAAGTGTGTGTGTGAGCTAGTTTAAGCGAGCAGAAGAGAAGGAAGGATTCAGAAGGAAACGTTGAACGAACAATTCGAATTGATAGCATGAACGTTCTGAGTGATCGACTCAGCTGACATATCGGTCACCTTCGGAAGGGACTAAACAGTTTTTGGGGTCAACATGACTGCGAACCCCAGGACGCATTCGATATCATCCACATACCGACAGTTGAGGTTTATTGATCCTGATGTTAGCCATATTTAATACCAAGTAGCGGTTGTGAGTGGGGAGTTGTAAGTGGTGGGTGAGAAGAAAATCAGCTGTGGGTCCTTTTACATCTTGGTAACGAGCCGAGTTCTCATGGTCATCTCGCCGTGCCCGCTTACTGTGCACATTTGAAAGAACGTGATTTATCATCGCAACCCGAGCTTATCGAAAGAGAGGGAAGGTTGGATTTAGTGGCGATCGAGAGCCTCTTCTTGCTCGAGCTCGAAGAAAAGGGATGATTGCTCGTTCATCGTTAGCTCGCCGTCTGCGCTAATCAAGCAACGGGGAAACGTCGCCTTAACCTACAGACACTCGATTCCTCTCATGGCCCACCGCAAGACGAAACCCTTCCATCTATTCATAGACTCCTCAGTTTAAGGCAACCTCTTGGCCTCCCCATCCTCGAACGCAGAAGTAAAGTTGGTGTCCGAACCTAGCCCACTCTCAAATGTCGCAGCGCCTTCCTGCGCCTCACTGGAGATCCGACCAGCAATGCTCAACCCCGCAGTACCCGCCGAAGGGCTAGGTTTACTGCTACCGCTGCCGGGTGAACCAACCGGTTTTGAGCTAACAACGTTGTAAGTTGCCGTTGATCTGCCGGGTGTGCCCCCCGGGCCGGCGCTGGTGTTGATGAACTCATGAGGTTTTGACAAGGTAAAAAGGGAAAAGAGTCTACCTCTGGACATCCTCGAAGTGCCTCCCTCGTTTTGGGTCCGCTCGCCGTTTCTGTATCGCCTTCTTGACTTTACGCTCTGGGCGAACGACTATGATGGGGACAGGTGAGTGCGTCAAACAGTACCTGACTTGCAATCAGCGCCTCGGGATAACAAAGTAGCAGGAAAGGTAAGTTGTTCATACTTGCTGACACTACCCATTCCAAAACCCATACCCATGCCTTGCCATGTCCGCCTGCCGCGCGTTCCAACCACGACTGAGTCTGGGCGGTATAGCGCGATGAGCCGGTCAAGCGTGTCTGTGATCTTGCCTGGTACATATTCCAAGACCAACGACAACTAGAAATGAATATGAGTTGACATCGTTTGCCAACGTGACGATTGCATTGAATCACCTTTCGGTCTGGATCATATTCTACGCTCTTTTCTTCAATAGTCCGCATAAGTTCTCGGGCGTCATCTCTAATAATGTTTCGATCACGATCTAAAGATAAATCAGATGTAAGTGGGGGTATAACATGGCCCGACACGGACCCAGAACTTCTTCGTCAACGCCTCGACAAACGATGAGCTCGTCACCGTCCTGTACAAGAGACTCTAAGGCCCAGTCCAATGCTTCCCTACCACTCTCATCCGCGCTTGCTGCACAGAGGAACACTCGAGTGCTTCGTGTCCGTTTGTATCCGTCTGATTTGACTTGAAGAGTGAACGAAAACATGGCTGATGCAGCATTCTCGAACGTGTCGAATGAGACTTTGGGAGTGTATCCCGGAGTAATTGGTGGTGCAAGGTGCTGAGGGGGTGAGCTAGAATGATGCAAAGCTGGTGATGGTGATGGTGATGGTGACGAAGGTGGGGGTGAAGCTGGGAGTGGAATTCGTGAAGTATAAGGGGATACCGTTGGAGAGGTCATTGGGGAAGGGTGTTTCATTGCAGAGCGAAGGGGAAGCTGGTTGTGCTCATTGATGTTCATGGTCGTCGTTGTCGTCGTGCTCGTCGTTGTTGATGCTGCTGACCCGTTGTCCTTGTCGGTCGCTACTTCAATCGGAGTTATATTATCCCATATGGAGCTTGAATGAGATTGAATACAGTTGTTGGAGCTCTGTCGGAGTTTCAACTGCCAACTCACTGCCTGATGTCAGACCAACAACCCCAACAATCGACGGAAACGCCTGAATGGCAGGCGATATGGTCTCCTCAACACAGCGCTTATTACTTTTACAACTCAATATCGAAGGAAACGACTTGGGTCAATCCTCTTCAACCTCCAGAACAAGCATCAGAACCTCAGCCGGAGGAGGAGCCACAACCAGAGGCAGGGCCGGAAGTGTCGCAAACCATCTCACCAACGACGGCCCTCCAACAGGCAGCTATTGCCCAAGGAATTGACCCATCTCTCGCCTATCTTGACCCTTCACTTGTTGCAGCTTCGTCATCTTCCGCTTCCTCGTCATCAATACCGGCCGGTACATTCACCGCGAAATTCAACGCCCGAACAGGTCAATTCACCCGTCCAGACGCTCGCGACCCCACACACTTGTCCGAGTATGATCGTGCTAAGCGCATGAGCGCATTCTACTTTGACGTCAACGCCTGGGAACAGGATGTGGCTGTTCGAAAAGAGCAAGAGGCTGTGGAGGAGGCAGAGATTGCTGCAGGTATCAGAAAGAAGAAACGTCCTTCCAAAAAGGATTTGGTGAGCCTTCCCACTATATGAATGATGTTTTTGACGCTGACGTTCACTTCTCGTTACCGTTGCGATAGGAACGGTTCAAAGAACAGAAGAAACTGAAAAAGATTGCAAAAACGGCTTGGTTGCGTACTTGAAAATCCCAGAGAGCGAGAAAGAAAGACAGATGGAACGCTCCACCTGCCATTCATTCATTCGATTTCAGCTAAAGTTATCCGCCGCAGCCTTTCAATTGTAGTCATCCAATGCCATTCATCACCACATATCACATCATCATCCATCGTTTTCCTCGGTCAGTCAAGCCCAGTGCCTTCCATTCGCCTGCTATAAATATCCCAACTAAGCACAGCATTGATATCGCTATTGCCATTGTCTTGTTGCATTCGTGACGGTCTATTCTTATCTCAATCAACCCACCCACCCTGCGCTCGACCCCCCATGACCACTACCTTGATTCTGATGTTCCCTTCAAATCCCCTTTTGTCGAACTTGACTGGAAACGAACATGGGGATTAGCTATATAAACCCCCTCGCCTTTGCTCATTGAAAGTTCCTCATCAAGCTCTTCTCTTTCTCTCTTTCTCTCTCCAGTCTTTCTCAACAACACTAAACTAAACCCCACCTTCAACTTTTCATCTATCACCATCATGGGTTGGTTCGACAGCGACTCAGACCAAGCGAATGCTTATGATCAGGTACCAACTGAGCCTCCACTTTTTCTCTATTCGCTTTCGTTGTTCGTGTCGTCCGATCCACGATCTGATCACCCCTTGTTCCCTTCGCTGTACAGGTCACTCAACGTCCTCACGAAGCCGAGTGGAGCCACGAGCTCATCGCCGGCGCCGCCGCTTTCGAGGTGCGTTTCACCCCCATTCCAGGGGTTTCCCCAGTCTCTGCGTCGCGTCACCACCCTTGCCAAAGCTAAATGTCGTGAACCAATAAATAGGCAGCAAAAGCATACGAAAAACACGTCAAGGAGAACGGCCAGCCCCCCAGCCACGCGCTCGCTAAAGAGCTCTTGTACGTTTTTCTTTCAATCTTTCTTTACTCGTTAAAAGATGTCTCATGCTTTTTACCAGGGCTGGATTCACAGGCGCCTTTGTCGATCGCGAAGTCGAGACCCGCGGGCTCGATTTCATCGACAGGGAGAAGGCGAAACATCATGCCAAGAGGCAAGCAGAAGAGGCTTTAGCCAACTCTGGCGAATATTAAGCACTTCTTTCCTGCTTTGGATTTTGTCGAAGGGTAGGGAATTTGGACGTTCTGAGTGTAGGACTTTAAGTAAGAATCGTGCATACTATCAAGTGTAGAAAAGAAAATACAGAAATCCGATTATGTTGGTGTACTTCGTTCGATGAGGCGGATGGCTCCTGCATGGGGACCGGTAAGGCCCTGTGGTATATACGTTTCCACGTCCACTTCTGTCCCATGTGAAGAGAAGAAAATGCAATACAGCTTGTAACTAAAGGGGGTAAGCTGAGTTTATGAATCTACGCGGGCTCCGATTTTCCGAGGATCCTCATATAATTTGAGGGTACGACTAGTGGGGTTTTTTTTTTCGCGCATGCAAGGACAAGATCAACAACCGAGTGACCGAGGAGAAGAAGGTGGAAAGAAGGTCGCGGAAATCAGCGATCAGGATTTCAACAAAGGGGAAGGCAGAAGGCAGAAGGCAGAAGATGATGATGACGACATCAACAGTCAAAGAAACTTATTTCGTTCCTTCCAAACCATCAACAAACGTGCAAAATGCACTTTTGTCGATGATTCGTTCTCGAAAGGTCGTGGATGGGATGATAGGGGGGGGGATGAAACTCACTGCCTTCTGAAAGATCACTCTTTCTCGCGATCCACCACTTTTCCTGCCTGTCGAGGATACTAACCACTTCTCCCTTCTTAAAGGAAAGTTCATAGTTATCCGCCGAGGGCGACTCGTCTGTCATCGTGAGAACATATAGAACCAGCTCGATCAGGTGAAAGACACGTACAATCGTATTGTGCTTTAGCGCGAAGTAGGACGGGGGCGGTTCCCACTATTGGGGAGGTTGTAGTCGTGCTGGTTGTGTTCGAGGTTGCGTTCGTGCTTGACCCGGTGGTACCCGTCGAACTGGGGTTGGTCGTCGTCCATCGACTCATTCCGTTCTTCATAGGAACCCAGATTGACTGATAACCATAAAAGTGAGCACAGCTAAATCATCAGAACAAAGCAAGAAAAGGGTCACGAAAAACAGCGCAACATTGACTGATGAGAAACGTGCGATGGATAGATACTCCACCGTCGGCGGGGAGCTGAAGCCGTGAGGGAGAAAAGAAGGACGTGGATGCCACGAATCTGATGGGAAAACACCCGAGGAAGCCAAAGAAAAAGATGAAATGGAAGCCCCAAAAACATGGCAGGTGATGAAGAAAAGTGGTGGGATGACCCATGATGAATACGAAAACAGAAATGTTGACGAACCCTTCTTTGCTTCTTTAACGTCTCTTTCCCTCCCCCTGCACCGTTATCATTTGATGGCGGCGTTAAAAGCTGGAGGTAGTTTGAAGGCGCGGCTGGTGATAAACAGATCGTAGTGTAAGTGGGCAAAGTCACCATGATGTGGAAAAACTGCAGGAGAAACAGCGGGGGTGGTGTTTCGGAAGATCAAGAAGGCAATCAACTGCTGACGCGTGCACGATCTTGAACACGAATGAAGGTGGAGGTATCCAACGAAAAAAAAGGCGATGGAGATTAAAAGCAATAGAATGAAAATCACGCACTGCCTTGATTCCCGTCCGACTTCTTCACAACCCACCACGTGCCATTGTCATCCAACACATCCACCTCCTCGCCCGCTTTCAACGGCACCTCCGATCGAGCGACCTTAGTTGCATTCGGCACATCTTCATCCACAACCGTTTAGCCTCACTAGAACCTCCAGCACAACGGGATACGGACTTACAGTCATACAAAACCTTCGCACGGCCAATACCGTTCCTTCGTATCTCTGCCTGTCCCTTGAGGTCAAACGGCGTGACCGTCCCAATTGCAGTGGGGCTGATTGCTCCCTGATTGGTCCGTATTGGCAGATCCTCCATACCATCGACCGGCTTGAGCGTGAAAGGTGTCACCGAACCCACCGCCATCGTTCTCGTCACCTCATCCCCAGACCAGATACTCTGCTCCAATTGTTGCTGCTCCTGGTCCACGAACCTTGTCTGACGTTGAGCCGGAGAGCCAGCTCCGCCAGCTCCAGGCGTCGGGGGAGAGACTGACCGAGGTGCTCCAGGCGTCGGTGGGGAGACCGACCGAGGTGCTCCTTGCCCGGAGGTCGGTCGTGCTGTTCGCGGAGAAGGCGGAGAACCTATAGAGCTGAGATATTGTGGACTCGCGTCTGAAGGAACGGACCCTTCTGAAGTCGAAGGCGTTACTTCGGCGTTGCCCTGAAAAACGATCGATCAAGCAATGAGTTCTGATCAGTCAAATCGAACCAAAAGTCTTTTAGATGAATTTGATACCTCTTGGACTGGCCAGAGAGACGCATAAGGCGGGAGGCTCGTCGATGTTACTGCTGATGCGAACAATGTTGAAAGATGATTTGGGCCTTCTATTTGCTGAGACAAAGGTGGAGGTATTGATGAGGAAGAGTTGGCATTTTCTCCGCTGTTCCCACTACTGCTTCCAGTCGACGAAGACCCCATTGGTGGTGGAGGAAGCGGCAACGAACGACGAACGTTGGTCGAAGAACCCACAGCCGTGGTGGAAGAAGAGTAAGCTGACGTTCGGGGAGACGATTTATCCAGAAGTGAAATGTCTTTTGGGAGCGGAGACATGAACACGGAAGGTCGCTCGGCGATCATTCTCACCAGATCATCACAAACGCTCGCTGCGCCTGGTCGATTGGAAGCATGTTTCACCCAACAACGCTCTGCTAAGCTCCACATCTCATCAGTCAGCAATGGTGCGGTTTCATCGTCAGGTCGTTCCGGGCGAATGTCGCGATTAACGACGAGGTCGAGGAAATCTCCATATGCGAGGTTGCCAAGGGGAACTTCCAAAGTGAACAACTACAAAAACGACGAATGGATGAATCAGAAAACCTTCGTTAGTCCTGTCACAATAAATATGAGAACGGCAAAATACTTCAAAAATAGTCATGCCGAACGCATAAATATCGACTGGTTTCTTGAGCGCTCCGCCCAAAATCCTCTCGGGCGCCATCCAATTCCGACTTCCAGCCACGCCCGCACCTCCAGGTCGAGTCGATCGGCTAGAAGCGTCTGCCTTGACTCTGGACAACCCAAAATCGCAAAGAACGGCATTCCCAGCGTCATCAAGTAACACATTCAGCTGCGTTCATGTAATCACCGATTAAACCCCTGAGCCTGAAGTCGAAAAGGAAACAGGACTTACGCCTTTCAAGTCCCCATGTATGACATTTTGGGAGTGGAGGTGGACAAGACCGAGAGCAACGTGATGGAGCTGGGCGAAGTGAACCGGGTTTGGTTGAGATTAACCTATAAAAAAAGGGAGGGAAAGGAATAAACAAACGCACGATCTTTATTCGGTCAGAGGTTGGATGTTGATAGAGAAAGTCCCGAGCGTTTCCGTTCTTGAGGTACGGCATAACGATGAAGGGCTTTTCGTCCAACACGTTTGCACCGAGAAACTCTATTTGATTTCTCTGAATATCTCCTGTTTTCAACAGGAGGAAATTGGGGAAGAACTTACGGAGAACATGGGGATGCCTAAGATTGGCCCAAGTCTATCCCATCCAAAAATTGTTAGTAAGATGTATCGGTGTAAAGAAATGCAAAATGATTCGAACATCGATTTCCCTGCGAATCGTCTGTTAAAAGGGGGATTCAGTGTCTAGATAAGGATGAAAAGTCGAAAGGTTCAACTCACCGCCGAGCTTGGTATGCCACCAGTATCAGCTCTCAGAACCTTCAACGCCACAGGAGTACGATTCCAAGTTCCCCTGAACACCTGTCCACTGCAATAAAAAAAAAAGCAACTTCCAAATCAGCCAACTCGTTTCCCCATCGAAAAAGGGGATGCACGACAACGTCTACGCACAATCCTCCAGAACCAATCAACGGGCCAAAGTCCACTTCAAAGGCTGTGATCGTCCAGTTGTCCAATTGCACGTGCTGCCCACTCGTCGTTGACAGATATCTCAAACTGTGTTCCAGAAAATGGCGCTCCCGTTGACTTCCCGTTTGTTTGTTGAGAGATTTTTGAAGGGACACCATCATTGCCATTATACTGCTATGTTGATCATCTGATTCGCGAAAGAGAGAGTGACATAGTGGGGAGGGGGACTCGTCAGCTTTGAGTGGAGCAGAAAGGACTGAAGGGTACGAAACTGAGAACTTGAGCTAGTTGATGTTGGTTCGCTTCCAGACTGGCAAGACGAGCATCGAGGGTTTGTTGATCTTGCTCTCTCGCCAACCGATTCTTCACCTGCCAATCTTGCAAGCTAAGGAGCGCCGTGATCTAAAACAAGGGTGGTCGCCGTTGTTGTCGTTATTGCATCGCAACGCCCATAGGCCCACCAAATAAGAAAAGGGAACACCACAATCAGCTTACAGAGCACATGGAACACAAGACAAACGAAACAAGACTCAACGTTAAAAGACTGAATGAGGGTCCCGATCCGTCGATGATACCCTTCGATAGCAACCATACTATCGTTCTGTCCATAAAGCTGCTTCAAAAGCCCCCGCGAACGTTGCGTCGTGATGAACTGGGCAATATCCATCAAAAGACTGCAAACAACACCGAAAAAAGAACAAGGTCATCAATAAAGGTGTTCAAAACCAATCGAGAAGGTCGAGAGGGGATGCAGAACGGTTGTAAGGTGGGGTTCGAACATGGCGGGAGCCCGCCATTGAGAACGTGAACTATGCATGACCCCAGATCCCTCCCCCCACGGATCCTCCAACATCGCGACCACCACCACCAAGTTAACCCCATGGCCAAGGGGGAAAACAAAACCAAAAAAAGTAAATCACGAAAGAAAAAAAAACCCAACACACCTCTGCAAACTTTCCAAATGACCCTCCGAACTCTCCTCCACCGCTCTCCCACTCCGATACTGCTTATCCAACGTCCTCAAAAGTTGTGCAATGTTATCCGCCAGTGTCATCACTTGCTGCTTCACCGACTGCACATTCTCAGCTGCCGTCCACAGACCTCTGAACAAGGTGAACGCCGCGGTGAGGCATGGAACGGGAGAGAGCGTTAGACAGAATTGAATGGCGTCGGACATTCTCTTTTTTCTACCCTTCTTCCCCTTCAGTGGGTGTGTGATGGTTGTGAAATTGACGACAACTTGACTATTGCCTGAGTCAACGGGGTTGTCCGAACACGAGGAGTTGAAGAGATGGAATGGAACAAGGAAAGATAAAAAGAATAAGCGCGCACAAAGGTAAAGGACTGAAAGGCACACACAAGCTTAATTGACATGTAAACCAACTGCCACGCCACGGGTCACCGCCATCTCTGATGATATATGGATTAGGGTGCTTCCGAAAACAGCCCCTTGCGCTTGACAGGAAGAAGTTGTTCTCCACACGTGTAAAGAACAAACCACAAAGATGAATCAAAACATGAATTGAGATGGGATGTTATGGTACATTAGATATCACTACATAAAAGAAAACCGTATGGGTATGGTATAACACACTGCAGACTCTAATTTCCAAGCCAACCAAACGTGACCGCCAAAGAATAAAAACAAGAATCTAGAAATCTTCATCTAAAACGCTAAAGAAACAATCATCAAAAGTGATGAGCTTGACTTCTCAGCGCGCAAGAATGATGGGGGTGATACATACAACGTCTTTCCCGAGCTCTGTTGATTGTCAGGTGTGCTCGAGTGGTTGATACCAGCCTTGGAGTAATCCGACACGCGCTTCTCGAAAAAGTTGGTCTTGCCTTGGAGCGATATCATATCCATAAAATCAAACGGATTGGTCGAATTATACACTTTATCGTTGCCCAACGAGACCAGCAGGCGATCAGCTACAAACTCAATGTATTGGCACATGAGGGTCGCGTTCATGCCAATCAATTTAACAGGGAGAGCATCTACACAAAGGGCCACACGTCTCAGGGTGGGAAGATTATTGTCAAAGCGGTGCAAACGACTCACCGGTCAGGAACTCTTGCTCTATGGCAACCGCTTGCGTAATGATGGCTCGGACAGTATCAGGGTGTGGTCGACGCTTCAAGTGGCTGAAAAGCAGACAAGCAAAATCCGTGTGCATGCCTTCGTCCCGGCTGATCAACTCGTTGGAAAAGGTAAGACCTGGCATCAAACCACGCTTCTTCATCCAGAAAATAGACGCAAAAGATCCGGAAAAGAAGATGCCCTCAACAGCGGCGAAAGCGACGAGACGTTCTCCGAATGTCGAGTCTTTGTCGGATATCCAATTGAGTGCCCAGTCGGCCTTGCGTTTGATGCATGGGATGGTCTCGACAGCGTCAAAGAGGTACTCGCGTTCGGCTGGGTCCTTGATGTACGTATCGATGAGGAGCGAGTATGTCTCCGAATGGATGTTTTCCATCATGATTTGGAAGCCATAGAAACACCGTGCCTCGGCAGCTTGAACTTCGTTTGAGAAGCGCTCGACCAGATTCTCGTTGACAATCCCGTCAGAAGCGGCGAAAAAGGCTAAAACGTGAGAAATAAAGTGGCGTTCGTTGTCGTTGAGTTTGTTTGTCCAGTCGTGAAGGTCCTTCGACAAGTCCATTTCCTCTGCAGTCCAAAACGAAGCTTCAGCTTTCTTATACATCTGCCATATCTGAAGGGGTTGGTTGGTAACAACGGTTTAGTATAGAAACAAGGCAGCGAATAGTGGATGTTGTATACCTCATGGTACTGAATAGGGAACAAGACGAAACGCCGTTTAGATTCCTTGAGAAGAGGTTCCTCGGCTATTGTTGATACTTAGTCAAACAGGGTTAGACTTGAATATTAGAAAACAACCGACATTCAGGCAGGTCAATCTCGCCGACAAATTTTTTCCTCAACACCGCCAGGTCGGTTTCTTCCCCTTGAATCGACGATGCTGGAGACTTTGACAAGCGTTGGTCGTCAATGAGTGACTTTTTGGTTGGCGAGTCGAAACTCAGCGCAGCAATGGCGGCGGCGGCCTGCAGAGGTGGCCGTCAGGTTGGACGACAATAAATAAAACTTGTGATTACTGACCTTTTTACTAGGAGTCTGCATAGTTGACAAGGCCAAGGTTGACATGATATTTAGTTAGAGGTCGGGGTGGTGATGGTGGTATGAAAGCAAGAGGATATTGGTTATACGGTTCAACCAAGGGCCCAATTAAACGTTTTCAACCGTTTTGGTTGTTTGGTCATCTTAACCGTGATCGTGTTATTGTCGGTTATTTGGGTTGCGCGTGCTAAATGACGCGACGCGTTCAACCATCGCATTAATTGGTAATGTAATTAACCTCCTCCCAGTATTCAAAGCATGTAAACAAGAAACGAATGTGTATATGTACTTTGAACGTGGATAGCAAGAGTTTGAACGACTTGAAGTGTATGGTGTGACATATAGCTGATAACGATATGTGACTCCTCTCCCTCGATGACGCAGTTTCAGAAGCCACGATGCTCTGAAGGACAGCTCGAATCACCTGCGCTCACTGGTTTAGTAATAAAAATAGGTGGCGGTGGGGCCGCTGACACCTCCTTTACGATCTGACGGGTTGGCATCGCCGGGACTCCAAATGTGACTGTGTCATCGTCACTATGGTGCTCGTCCTCACTTTCCTCGTCGACATGCGTATCGGTAGTTGGCGAGGATGGAAAGGGAATGCCTGCTGCTTGAATAACGGACGATGGTGGAGTAAATACGTGCCGTGGGCTCAAGCCCACCGTCCCCTGATCTGGGCTTTGGCCATCACGGGAAGTGGAAACGGGAAGAAACGAAGCGGTTGAGGATTTCCGCCTCATCCTTGTTGTCCGAGATCTGGAACGTGCTTTGCTGCCCCCACCACCACCAGCGCCACCGGAGACCCCGGCTTTCCGACCATGCCGGCCTCTCGTAACTTTTGACTGGCGGTCACGCCCATCGCGACCAAGCGTTGAATGGTGGTTTGCCGATCCGGAGACGGATGTGCCCGGAAGAGAGCGCTCGTTATCCACGTCAATGTCCAAGTTGTCAGCGTCTCTTTCGACGTCATAGTCTAGCATGTCTGCGCTGCGTTTCTTGCTCAGCGTGCTTCGTGGTGGCGAAGGTGCCGAAAGAAACTCCGTGGGAGACGATGTCTGCGGACAGGTGGGTGCCAAAGTTGACGTGGCAGGATTAGGATCAGCGAAAAGGTTTTTTATGGGAGAGCGTGTGCGTGTTCCATCCCTCTTGTTCATGATCCGGATCGTAGCCGTCGAGCAATGTTCTGACGTGGCTGTAGAGGATATAGTGAGTGCACCGTCTTCAATGTCGCCACCGGAAACGAAAGGACGTGTGGATGAAACGCGAATGGTGTCGTTCTGCGAGGATGTTGCGAGGTTGTCGCCATCAACATCCCTCGAAATGGGTGTCGACAGCTCCCATTCTTGCTCCGGTATAGATTGGGGCACGAATAAAGAGAGCGACGGCGGAGGCAATAGTGTCGGACAGCTCGGGGTAGAGGACGAAGAGCCCCTGCCGTTAATTGGTCCTGTGGCAGGGTCAATACTACCATACCCCAGAGCCAAGCTATCCCGGCTGACGTTGTCCCAGCTCATGCCATCGAGATCGCTGAACTCGACTTTGACAGAAGCAAAGGCAAGAAGCAGTGTCTGACGCTGCTCCTCTGTCATTTTAAGCGCCTCAGCGTCCTCCGACAATTGTTCTCTCTCCATCTCGATGAGACGTTGCTTCCTACGTTCTGCCCGCGATATACTGGCAAGATCCGCTGAAGAAGAAGAAGGAAGAGGAATAATCTTTGTCGACATCTTGTCAAAAGATGAGCTTTAGAAAGAATGAGTGAATAAGAGGTAGTGTAAGTGTAATGTGAGTGTGGCTGACAGTGACGGTGGTGGCTTTGACTGGAATAAGGAGATTAGGTAATAAGGATTTCAACATGTTATTACGTAACTGTCCCACAGTTTATAACCCAGATTGAAGCTCCGATAGACGCGTTTTTCTCCAAACGCGTCCTTCTCCTCCTCAACCACTAACTCAATCTTCACCCCTCCGTGTACTTATTTCGATGTTGGAAGCTAAACTCGCGGAGGCTGGCATGCTCAAGAAACTATTAGATGGTAAACGCGTCTTTCAATCCAATTGTCGCGTCGATTGCCTTCTCACAACAATACTCCAGCCATCAAAGAACTAGTCACAGACGCCAACTTTGAATGCAATGAGGAAGGGATTAATCTCCAAGCAATGGACAACTCACACGTCGCTCTTGTTGCTGTCAAACTGGACGCATCAGGATTTAAACGATACCGCTGCGATCGGCCCATGCCGCTTGGCGTCAACCTGACCAGTTTGACCAAGGTCCTCAAATGTGCAAAGGATGACGACGTGTGCACACTAAAAGCAGCTGATGAAGCTGATGTGTTGAATCTCGTGTATGAAGCAAAACGTACGTGGTTCCTTTACAGATAACACCCCCTACCCGTTCCCCACTTTGTGACGCGATCGTTCGTGGGGTTTTCGCGTTCCCCTCCCCCTTGATTTCATGTATTCCCTGCCTTAAATGTCTTTGAGCGATTTTTGCCTACTTCTTGCATCAAAACCCCCGAATTCTGATTGCTTTCCTTTCCCAACAGATTCGGACCGCATAGCCGAATACGATCTGAAGTTGATGGATATCGACTCGGACACGCTCGGAATTCCTGATACCGAATACGACGCGTGTATAACCATGCCAGCTGCAGAGTTTACGAGAATCGTTCGCGATCTCTCTCTCCTAGGCGAGAGCGTCCGTATCGAAGTGAGCAAAGAAGGCGTTCGGTTTGCCAGTGATGGTGAAGCTGCAAATGGTAGCGTTTTGTTGCGCCAGGCCGATTCAATTGGCTCGGTATCAAAAGGAAAAGGAAAGAGTGGAGAAGCGAGCGATGGGAAGAAGATCAAGAAAGAGAAGGGCGCGGATGGAGAGGATGTGGATATGGATGAAGATGGCGAGAAGCAGAAAAAAGACAAGGATGATGGAGAAGAGGATGACGACGAGGGAGAGGATAAGGATAAGGACGCTGACGACGGTGAAGAAGAGAAGGAAGATGAGGAGGAGGAGGAAGGTGATGATGATGACGATGAAGAGAGCGGGAAGAAGAGAAAAAAGAAGGTTCGTTTGACGCGTTAATGATTCTAAAAACGCGACGTGTTATCTCGA
This sequence comes from Macrocystidia cucumis, assembly GCA_001179725.1. Taxonomy (NCBI): domain Eukaryota; kingdom Fungi; phylum Basidiomycota; class Agaricomycetes; order Agaricales; family Macrocystidiaceae; genus Macrocystidia; species Macrocystidia cucumis. The sequence goes on along the minus strand of CEMH01204124.1, from coordinate 2,599 downwards.
CTCACATGTGCGCTCATTACAGTCTTCAAAGTCAAAGCCTTCCAAGAAGCCGAAGACATCTGACCCGTCCTCTGCAAAGAAGGGCAAAAAGGGGAAAGCTGCCGAGGATGATGACTCGGAAGCGGTGAAAATCGAGATGAACCAACACGTTTCGCTCACCTTTTCCCTTAAATATCTCGTCAACTTCTCCAAGAGCGGGTCTCTATGCGCAAAAGTGCAGTTGATGATGAGCAACGATGTGCCGTTGCTGGTGGGTTTTCACTTTCCGCCTCACCTGCGCTCGTGACTCCTTCACTGATGCTGGGATGTTGAACGTTAGGTTTCATACGATTTTGGCCAAGGCCATATCCGGTACTATCTCGCTCCCAAGATCGGAGATGATTGAACATGCCATACCGCCCCTTCCAGTTCGCTTCCTTCGCTCTCCCTCTCGGAATCTGCGTGCTTTAAATCTAATCAGCCTTCAGTCGTTTTTCTCCGCGTCCCTTTGTGTCTATTTTTTTCGCTGTGGCTACAACCTTTTTTCGCGTTGTACAGTTTTGTATGCAATATACTCTCTCACAGTACACCAGGTTGTGGTTCGGGGATTATATTTGTCCCCAAGATGTCCCCGTCAAACTGCCTGCGAACTTGGAGCAAGACTGAAGAGCTGAAGGGCAGCGTCTGGAGGTTAGGAGCTGGCCAGTGAGCGTCTCCTCGAAGCCACTCGAGGTGATAATGCCTCCCCTCAAGTCATCCCCCAGAATACTGTTGCTAGACGATACTCAAACTAGATCCTACGCCGTTTCACACGCCACCCAATCACGATAAGCAAAACGCGCGTTTCCCAAGTGTTTTCGAATATTCGACCGAACAAAACTGGTGCTGCGCAAATGCTATCTATGGGAGTACTTAAGTCCCACAACAGAGATAAGCTTCCGATCAACCTCCCTCCTACCCTCCTCGATCATAACCTATGACCAGAGACACCCTTGTTTTTGTTACTTCTCACGCGTCTGCTGCGCACGAACGGAAGGTTCTGATTCACGTCGAGGCGTCCGTTATATTGGACAATACGTAAAGGGTCCTCTGACTTTTCGACCCCATCCCAGTTTTGGCCTCGTGTCTTGAGCGCTTCGTCTTCCTATACAAATGCGCTATACTAAGTGATTGATTGTTCCTTTCCCCTGACCCCCCTCCCCCCAATACACCCAGACATTTTCCATCGCGTCCTCGATATCGATCTTGCGATGATATCCTTTTGCTTGAGCGTGGCCCCACGGCGCACGGCAGGACTGACGGCTGTTGCGCCCTCTCAAAGCCCCTCATTGAAGAGGTCTCCAGTACAAGATATCATGTCTTATGCGCAGGTGGTCGCACTCACACATTCGGTGGGTTATTGGATACCGTTACAGATCACCCTGCGATCTGCTCATGATGAGTTTATTGTCGATTCAAGAATCGAAAGTCGGTCATACGCGTCGTCCCATCTCCGCCTACCCAAGGGCAAGATTTGTCGACGCAGCAGCCCAATATTCAGCCAAGTTCGCTAAAGCCACGGAAGAAAAGAGGGAAGAAAAAGAAGGGTTATCAAAAGCGTTGGGCGCACCAGCAACGGTCCCAACTTGCAACAATAAAAGGGACTGTTTTCGACGAAGGACTATACGGAGCGTTCTGTACTCTCTACCGCATGTCTGACCCCCAGTCTCTCCGTCTCCTAGCAAGGATGTTTCTTCACGTCGTTTTCAAAGATAAGCGATGTCGAAACATTGGCCGCGTAGTTGTTACTCCTCACGAAGACCACGGCGAGGAGGTTTCAGCCGACTCAGAGGAGAAGGACCTTTGGTGGTGCTGCAGGGTACAAATGGTGCGTCCTCATCTTTGCGTTCGCGAACGTTGCCAGTAATGATTTGATGCCCCCATACAGCACGACGACTATTCTGGACACCATAAACGAAAGAACCCCCCCCACGTACAGAAGAGTATTCCTCTGAGCTGTCCGATTTGCGCTCGTTGGTTCCCAGCCTTCGGAAGCTGGTATGTCCCTGCAGATGCGGGGGTGTTCAAGCACAGACGCCGGCTCCCACTCCGCTCACAAAAGAATCCGGAACATCAACTCGTTAATAAGCGGTGGGAGAGGCGGGATGAGGGTAGGAGGAGACATTTCAAGCGATGATGGGCCGCCAGTAGTTATCGCACAGCCACTTCGCGTCAGGCCATAAATCCTCTCGCCCAGCATTACAATCCCTTTTCCACACACACACACAAGTTGAACAGATGAGATGGGACCAACGGCGGAAATGTATCGAAACCTCAATGTGTATACGAAATATGAAACAATGTTAGGACGCTCAAAGTGTAATGGTGTGCTCTCTCATATTCCGAACCGCTAGGTCTGAGTTCGACTCTTGTGGAGTACTGGTTTCCATGGTGATCATAATTCGCGTATGGACTGCTGAAGAGGGTCAAGAGCCTCAACTCTTTCATCGTTTGATGAGCATTGGTATCATCTCAAGGTTGTATGACATCGAGTCATGAAAGGAGTGCAACGAGAGGCATGAGGATGACGCTCTCCGCTCATCCCATTCTATCAATGGGGGCGAACCTGGGAGGTCACGTG
>CEMH01204122.1:35338-60063 GCA_001179725.1 Macrocystidia cucumis | reverse complement strand
CCGAACCGCAGAAGGCCAGGAGGTTTCCTCCTGAACAGTTGAACAGAAAATGACAGAAACTCCTGTTTGGTCATTTGAACCATCGGACATGTGGGAAACGTGGGTCTGAGCTCCGTCGCTTTCTTGGTCGTCTGCATACACGGGTGATGGGCAGTTTTTTGAACATATGGAGTCGGACGACGGATAAAGGGAAACGTGTATCTACATGACCACTTCGCATGATTTGTGAATTAAGAGATTTGAGTCGGTTCGCATCGTGTGAGCAAGATCGAGGCATGGACATGACACAACTCTCCACATTACGAGAACGGGGAACAAAACTTCAGGAGGTATGGAAATTTGAGTATCGGTCAAACCGCATGGCTTGAGATCACCGCTATGTTACTTCTTTTCGTGAGATGTGATGTCAAAAAGCTCAATGATGGCATACATACAGACTGTTTCCAAACTTAGCCGGAGTGCGCGGGAGTTTTCCATGTGGCGTTCCTATTGTGTTCATTGAAGCTCGCGATCAACGTCAACAGCGGCAAAGCTTCCCACAGCTTCCACGTTTCCTCTTGCTCACTAACAATGTCCTGGTTGAAAGGTCTCAATGGCGAAGTACCCCCTCCTTATGTCGAGAAACCGGGAGAACCCAAGGCAAAAGATCCATCAATTCCTGGAAGAATGGTGTCCACCAAATCCGCCAACCAACCATTCCTCGCGTACGTGACGGACCCATCGAGAGCGGGTTTACGCTGACTTCACACGGGGCACGATTTAGGTATAAGCAGTATCGCGAGGAGCAGGAGGCATTGCATCAGGCTTGGGTGGAACGAAAGAAAGAGCGAGATGCAAAAATTGCACGAGGAGAGCCCGTCGGACCCGAGGAGCGAGACCCCACTGCCCAACAAGAAGTTGGACTCACGGGGCTGCTCAAATTTCTCGTATATTGCTTGATAATTGCTGCATTGGCAGGCAAGTTCATCACCGGAAGCTACACCTGGGAGTATGAAGGGAAGTGGGTCCAGCTCAAGACTTTCTATCCTGTATGTGATTGTTCGCTTGACTGTAATGAATTGGAAACTCACCGCACGTCACCGGTAGACAAGTCATCGCCTGTTCTCGGAACGTCTCCTCTCTGAATTCAATGGTGAAAGTCCGGGCAAACCGATCTACCTCGCTGTACGTTGTTGTTGTTGTTTCAACCCGGATAAGAACCTTCACCTGATACCTCCCCACATAGATCGATGGGGAAGTATACGACGTATCTGCTGGAAAGGCATATCAACCTGGAGGGTCTTATGCGATATTGTATGTCAAGCTTCCGCGAACTGCTCGTGTTTGGGCCTGATGTCACTGCAGAACAGGGACTGACGCCGCCCGGGCGTTCGCCACTGGTTGTTTTAAAGATCACCGCACTCATGACCTGCGCGGGTTGAGCGAAAAGGAGCTTCATGTAAGCAGCAGCATGTTCTTAGTTTCTCCGTGTCGTAATCCGGTTATGAACAGAGCGTGCAACACTGGAAGAAATTCTATGCCGAACACAAGGATTATTTCAAAGTCGGCAATGTGGTACACCATCCTATCGATCCTGCCAGCCCAATTCCGGAGCATTGTGATTCCAAGAAGGCTGCCAAAGCTGAAAACTCCAGAAAGAAGGTCGACGAGCAGCAGAAGCACGCGTCATCAGGGGGTTCCGAGGCTGGGCGTGACGAACTTTGATAACAAAATAATTAAGTATTGCCTGACCCACACATACCCGAAACATATGTATGTCCGATTAACACTGTCATATTACGATGTGCGTATAGAATACCGTAAAGGATGCATAAAGTCTTGGATGGTAGTCGGTTTTCAAGAAGACACCCAGACCTTGCTGGCGTGTCTCTGTGGCGCAAAGAACTCATGACTGCGAAAAGCGTGCTCAGAAGTGACGGCAACAGACGGAAAATTAAAACGAACCTGCCTGGGGGGGTCGTGAGTCATAAAATAATTTTTCAATAGTGGGAAATCAGCCATCGAGGCGTCGATCAAGGATGAGAACGGATTGATGTCGTGATACTTCGCGATGACAATGTTGCCCCGCCAAGCTGCGTCCTCCTTGAAAGCCCGCCCTTGGATGTCGCGGATGCTTTTGTTGACGGGAAACGGCATACCATCACGGGAAACAGTCGGGTAAAAGATAATGTAGGGGTTGGCGAACTTGCGATTCATCCCTTCAAGTGCTTCCACGACCTAGGGTATTCGTCAGCTGGCATGAGGCCTGGATGTTGGTGGAACTTGCCTGGTATTTCCAGGCCCTTGGGCCAAGTCCTTCAGCGATCTAAAACACGAGTCATTAGTCAAAATGGAGATGTGGGCGCTTCTTTATTCATTCACATAGTCCATAAAGACTTCCGGATGCGGCATTCGAGACGGAGAAGTTGTGTATGTCGCGTGATGCATCTGCATGGTCATCGGACTACGATGGTCGTGAGCAACCAAGTGCTCGCTGTGATCAGTTCGCCCTCACCTGGTCATCAATTGCACCAACGAGGGAGGGCGACCTATGTCGATTTCGAATAGGTCAATCTGTGTCCTTTCCTCAAGATGAGGTCACTGACCGTCAGAAGGGAAGAAAATCGCGTCGAATGCAGTCAGCTGGTCCATTGCAACAGAGCTGTTTCAAAAGTAAGGGCATTGCTTCGACGATAGAGGGACGAAGAACGTACAGAAAAGGGCGGGCAGAGACGAGTTGTTGAGAAGATGGATTAAAAAGCAGTAGAAGTTTTATAAAGGGATGTAGGGGCTTCAAGCCGATTTGAACTTTGAGAATGGAGACTTTGGCATTTTGACGCGATCCTTTTAAGCACTTCAAGTTGTCGTGATGTAGAGAAACGCGGACGAGGTGCTTTCGTCGATCGTTACGAAGAGAGTTACTGCAACCCAGGATCTCTGGTTGACACGAGTTCGGATCATTTACGATTGTCGTACCAGTTTAGCACAATCGATACATCAAAACTTTCATGAATCGTATAGAGCACATAAGGTTGAAAGGTCGCAAACAGCTTGCCACACACCACCTGTGGAACAGCGATCGCAAGCCACTAGATTCAGTCCCTCTAGTTCAATGTGCAGAGCCTCACTTGATATCTTCAGCCGAGCAAGTTCCCTGGGCTCCAAGGGGAACTGCGAACCGGCTGGTGGAACCTGTCGTCGGTGATTTGTGACAAATCCAGGCCAAAAACTAAGTTTTCTTCCGATCAATGCGGTGTCCAAAAGTAGTTATGTCATATTTATTTCCCTCTTTCCTGGAGATCCCGCGTCGCCCATCGCGAAGTCTTGGGCAAATTGCTTGGAATGGAGCCAGAATCCAGGTTGAAACAAGAAAAGGCGACGTCTTCGGCCGTGGTTCATTACAGCCGCGACACTGACACTGATTCAGGAAAGTGTGGCTGAGCATTTCGTGCGCCTCTACAATCTCTGACAATTACCGAACCATCACTGACCACGTTCACAGCCCGTCAGTTTGGAGGCAGTGAAACGCTGACTATGCTCATGAGGTCGACCTTGTCACCACGAACCATGCAGTGGCTCGTTGTTCGTCTCCTGAGCCGGCATCGGCATATCATCTAACCTGAGTGCCCCACCACCATAGTTCAAACATCCGCGCCAAATATACTTACACTACCCGTTCTCACCTGGGCGTGTAACAAAAACTCAGCTGAGGCCAGCTGCTCTCCTTGAGACAGAGTCCTCACCCGACCGTGTCGTTAGATATCTCATATAGGCGGCGGATGGACGAAAACTCTTCTCCTTTCACTGAGGGCGCGCCTTAGTCGTTCAAGCAAGGGGTGGTTCGATACCCTTTTCCTGAACCAACTTCCAAACGAGTTTCAATGACAATAGGTCAGGGAAAATAATATTGAAGTATGAGTATATTGAAATCTCCGCGAATATGTTTCTTCTTCCGACAGTCTGTGCAGGTAATTCCGTGGTTTCGGCATTTAAATCCTGTAACATGGGCTGACTTTCTTTGGAAGGTCTTTGTCATGCGCCGTTGCCGTTTAGGTACTATCATCCAATGATCATGGGGGCAGCCCAACTCAATCCACGATGCTACATGCCCTTAGCAACTGAACACCCCCCCAGCTTTCATTGCCCCTTCCCTCAACCTCGTGGATCACTGGCACTCCGCTGCCCTGCCGTCTGGAAACCCCATATAATTTTTCCGCGAGATTGACCTTCATGCGCAGGCACCGTCTTCTGGAGAGGGTGATCGAAGAAGGGAAGTTACTTTTCATCCTCAAAATATCTGGGGGAGTGCAGGCCCATCTCCTGGGTGCGTATATTCGTCTTCTGGTATATTTGAAACTCGACTGACCCTCATTTCATGGCCCCGTTGGTCTCCTCATGGCCACCTTCGATCCTTTCTAGCTTGTCGCAAGGTGGCACTGTACTCAGATGAATTTGCGAAAGAGGGTGCTCCGTTTTTGGGGAAACTCTATTCTGGTTACTCGTCGTAAGTCCTGGATCTGCGATACCAAAACCAGATTTTCATGATCGCAATTCTTTAGCTCAGCTTCTTTTCATGTGGAGGACATCGAGTTTGGGCCGTGCCGACGTAACAGGGCCTAGTTTTGCGGCGAGAACCTCCAGCCGAGTTTTTTCCTTGTCGCGCTGTTTGAATCACGTCTTTCTTGGATAACCCAGCACACCACCCGTTTATGGTTCCGCGGAAATACACGACTCATTGACTCGAACGCCATGTGGGACGTTGTTCCCAACTTCTCAACTCGGATGTATCCTAGAACAAACTCAAGAGCAACTCAAGAGGCGTGTGCAAATGACCAACTACCCTCTCGGGAAACCCAGCCTGGAAAATGATCCGTTTTCACCACAGGGCTCGTTTCAAATTGCCTCGCCAACGGTGACCTATTTCCGTGGCCCTGGATGAGAATATTTTTCGGCTCGGGCAGCTCGAGGTATCACGCTGTGCGCCACAAATCTTATCGTCGTTTCAACTTTGACCCTCCGCCAGCCCATTTTTGAGGGGAGTTCTCTCACCGATCTGACATGATCACTGATAGGGATTGCACACAAACAGCTTTGAAGCACAGCCTCAAGAATGAACATGTGTTCTGAGATGGACCAGACCCAAAGGAAATATTCAATCGATAGACTAGCGTATACTCTGGTGGGCCCAGGTCATGGGATCATATCCTCGCGATCCTGCAATACTTCGTCAAGGGGCCCGATAAATGGAACGTTTTCTCAATGTCCGTCTATGCTTCGAAGCCTTCTCCTCGAGCTAACGTTCACGTCACGTTGTAGAAATAAGTTGGAAATGTTATCGACCGGTTTGACATTCATCTGCTTCACCGTTTGGGTAATGGTGTCCTCGCCAGACAACTTGTTATTATGGAAGCGCCAATTGAACTTCGGTAGAGGGAGGACAATTCAACTCTATGAGGCCGGTCACAATGGAAGATAACCAGATGCCTCAGATGCCTCCCGACTCACACTCCTTATCACACGGCTAGTTTTATAGAGTCCGTGTTGGTCGTTCTTTCATATCTGCATAGTAATCGACGAGTGCAAGAGAGTCATGCTGTAAATCTTGAAGCTTCCTTCGCAATAGAAGGGTCATCATTGTTTACGATCCTGTCCCGAGCGTCATAATTCCATCGTTCAATGCTGCAAGAGTAGAGAGCGCGACGTTGTACCGTCTCGTTTAAGTTTACTTTACGAACCGCGATGACGGAAGAAGCGTGAGAAAGCCATTGAATGGCGGGTGCAAACAACACCCAAACTAACGCCAACTTCTCCTTCGCCGCTCCAGCCAACTTTAATCGGCCTAGATTCTTTCACCAGCATTGTCAGGACCAACGCCAGCAAGGCAATCACGATGGACAACCGATTTCTCGTTGCAACGCAAATTTCCTCGTTGTTTTCTTCCCACTGCTCTTCCACCATTATCCCAACCACGCGTCGTAGTGCACCCATTTCACCCAGTTTCACAGATTCTGACCAGGCAACGCTCGAACACGCCACATATGCATCCATCTCTTACACAGAAATGTCCGGGACCGTTCTCTTACGCGTTCTCCACGGCGGGTTGATCGTTGAACTCGTCTCCCTTTCTTCACCCATTCTTCCCATACGTTTCGTCTTCCCATCGAAACTACTTCCTTCACCGGCACTATTCATGTGGGGAGACTCCGAAATTGATCTCATCGCGGTCACCGTTCAGGGCTCTCTCTTCCGCATCGTGATACCGATTGGTCAACAAGGCGAATTGTGGCACCACCAGAATGACTACATCCGGACGTTAGAGTACACAATCAACAGCGTACCAGAGCCGTTGAGTGGACTAGCTTATGCGTGTGGCACGCATTGTGTTGTTTTGGCTTTGCCACAGGGCACCCTTTTGCGCCTCGAGCTGGAAGACTTAGGACCAGGAAGTAATGGTGGTGCGTATTTGTTCACCCATGGCTGATCCCTCATTAACTGGTATCGTTCCAGACGAATGGACGGAGTCACTGTTCCAGCAGTCATCGTTTCTCTCTTCCCTTACTGCCTTTCTTCCATTGTCGGGCGCGTTGCCAGGCGCGTCTGACATCATCTCGTTTGCTTCACTCGGATGGCCGACGGATGTTGGCAGTGTCTGGTCATTGTCGCGTGACAGGACACTTAGATTATGGAAAGCCAAGCTTGGTTGTGTATCATCAAAAACCCTGCCGATTACCACCGACCCCCTTCCCCCTTCTTCAGCCCTTGGCGCCAAAGGAGCAAACCTATTGGCTCCAGACCCTCAAACCCTCCTTCGAGTTTTTTCCATGCCCGACACTAGTGGGACGTACGCACTCGTTTTTTCACCCTCCGTTTCGTCGCCTGCATCTGGTGGCACTTTCCATCTTTTCAACACCATGGAAGATCAGCTGTACGATGCCGGCACTATACCCTGCACTCAGCATACCGCATTTAGCCACCTTCAAGACTTCACTATCACAAACGGCACATTGTTCACGTTATGGGACCAGCAGGGTCGGTCAGTCGTTCGTAAACTCGTTCTTCGCCCCCCCAATTTGGGCCACGATAGTCTGGAGTGGCATACATATGCCTATATGGACGAACCAGAGTTGACTCCTTCTTATCTGGAGGAGCAGCTTCTCTCACCTGGGTCGTTGGCGGACAAGTTTTTCGAGGCTGTGATGAGACCAGGGTTTTTTTCTGCGTTGACATTGCGGACGGCGATCGATCAGTATACAGACGCATGCTTGACACTGCCCGGACCTCCACCCTCCCAACTCACTTCTGCATACGCATCTACAGGGGAAAATATCGCGGCCGTTGTGGGTTGCACCGTCAAGCTCAATCGGGATAACAAGACAGGGTCGCTACAATATGAAAATTACTGGAACGCGCTGAAACGCGATTGGGAAGGATTTATCGCTCGTTGTCGAGAGATAGAACGCGCTGCTCGTTCGCCACTTGCGCTAGGGGTGCCGAATCCAGATGATATCGTTGTGGTAGAACGGGAACGCATTGGAGCCGTCGTCATGGAAGATATCCCCATCACTGTGCGGAAACACGTCCAAAACGATAAATCTCTCGAATCTCTCGACGCTCAATACCCCTTGATCAACGTTATCTGGACTTTACGAGCGAACCTTGGAGCAGACTTCCTTTCCAAACTCGAACAACGATTGATCGATATTCTTCACCAAGAAATCGCCTTTTCCTTTGCAGATATTATCCAAGACCAAGCTCGCCGTTACAAATTTTCAGAAACAATTGATGATGGGCTTGCGAGCTGGATCTTTGGACGCCTCCAAAGTTTGGATGATCTCGACGCGTGCACGAGGTCAACACTGGACATCATTGGCGGAGTTGACGCCGAGGTGAAACGTGAAGAGGAAGAGGAATCCACGCTGTCTACACCTTTGAAATCAGAATGGTCACGATCGATCAACTCGGCCTACCTCACTGCCACCGTCAATGCACGATATGATCTGTGTTTATCACTTATCCTTCTCCTCTTCTTCCTTTCAGAACAGCTGTCCGATTGGGATCCGTCCCTCTTGGCTGAAGTCTTTGTCGTTTTCCGGGGAGTAGCAATGCTCCGATTCGTATCGCGACAGCCAGGAGGGAATAGCGTTGAGTCGTCGAGCAACACTGTTCCTAGCCCCGACGATGTGATAGCCCGGCTACGCGATATGAACATGTCACGCGGCAGCAAGCTGTCTTTCACCCCCACGTATTCTCTCAATCACAGACTCCTGGCAGATTTTGGGGATGCAGGGAGTCTTCCACAAGCAGCTCATCGTTTCCTGGATTATACTGGCCTGCTGCAATCGATTTCTCCAGCGGATGCGACAAAACACGAAGTGTTCTTTTGCGAACGTCTCAGAGTCCTTGGTTTCCATGAAATCGCGAGAGAGCTTCTGTCATGGTTGCCACGATCGCCTGCAGTGACATACATCCTCGCAAAACTATGGTTGGGGACAAGCCGGTCAGATGACGCTGCATATCTTGTGGAAAAGGTTGCTGGAAGCTTCGGTGGGTCCTCTTAGCACTTTTGTGATCCCTCGTTGATGAATGGACATAGGTCCCGAAAGCGCGCTCTCGATCAATGATCACGATGCCCTCGCTCAGTTTTTGCCTCCCGCGCATTATGACACGGAATTTTCGTTTTATGTTCACGCCTCCGCTCTCTTCAAGTCGAGCGGTTTGACCCACCACGAAATTAATTTTGCCCAACTCGCTTTGTCCGTCGCTCCTGAAGTTGATGTCTCTTCATTTTGGCACACGGTTATCAAAGGCTTGATAGATCTGGGTCGATACGAGGAGTCATATGCGAGTCTTATGGCGACACCTTACGAACAGCAGTAAGTGTCTGATGCTCCTTGCGTAATTCATTGATCTGACACCAAACAGAAAGCGCGAATGTGTGAGCTCGCTGGTATACAGGATGTGCGAGGACAATGCTATCGATACACTCATGACGTTCAATTTTGCTGGGCTGGCAATCGAAGTCGAAGACGCATTGGCTTTCAAAGCCCGAAATGTTGACCCCCGCGCCCGTCCGTTCTACTCCAAGATTCTCTATACATGGTTCATCAATCGAGGCGATTTCAAAAATGGTGAGGCTCGTTATTTCATGTGATCGTTTTCATCTGAACCCCAAAATCTTCAGCTGCACTTACAATGTGCCAACGGGCACGACGGCTGCAAGATATCGTCGTCAATGCCTCATCGTTTCTCTTGCTTGCTGAGGACATATTGCAGTCGTTATTGATCGCTATCAACGCATTATCATTGGTGGAGCCGAAGAACGCTTGGATCGTTGTACCTGTCTCTGCTGAGGGTGCTAGTGAGGTTCGTTCACTTGCGTTGAAGCGAAGTTCACGAGACTCACGACAGCAGCACTGGAAGCGACTCAAAATCACGAATCACATTCCTGATTCGGAACTTTCATTGGGCAGATTTGATGTTCAGATCGTACACCTGGAAGACATGCGTAATGACTTTGCCTTGCTGTCCGCACAATTCGAAATGATACGTCGAGACCCTGCTCTCCTATCCGCTCGTGGTAAATGACTCACCTATTATCGACTGAAAGTGACTTCTCACACGCCGACTTGGGATAATATAGAATTCCTCCTTTCCCCGTCATCCATTGTCCTCCGGCTGGCACAGGCAAATCGATTTACGCTGGCGATGGCAACGGCGCGGAGCCTTAAAGTGGATATGTCAGACCTGTTCACTCATTTGACAAGTCAATGCATGCGGCTCTCGCGGAATCCAGACAGCGTTATGTGGGTAGGAACATTCTCACACAATCACTATCGTTGACAATCGCCATTGTCAGACAAGAGGATACATCAGATTGGCTACTCACGGACAAGGTTTCTTCTTGGCCTGGCTCGCCGGCTGACAAGGGTTGGCGATTTTTACGGCAGTCACTGGAACGACATGATAGTGCCGAAACCGACTTCCGTTATTCAAAGGCAACGCTGGAAGCTATTTTGGGGTCGCACAGAGCTTCTGCACCCCCTCCATGGCTGATCACCACCCTTGAGGTATGTTCGACAATCGTGACTTCGGTCTCGTTCTCATGCGGTTGATCCAGAAATATCATCACGAGTACCTAATCCGTACATGTCTGCGGTATGAACTCATTGACAGGGCGATTGAATACACTCTTTCTCTTATCCAAAAGGTTGGTTTCCTCGATCACCTCATTCACCCCAATCACGCGCGACTGCCTTTTGCCTTGACCTTTTCATCTTTTCTTTTCCTCTCGTTTTCCCCTTGTATCGCAACCGTCGATAACATTAACTTATTCCTATCACCTCCAGTCGAACGCTGGTCTTTCTCCGGACAACTCGAACAACGCGCATACAACGTGGCTCCCATATACACTGATCGACCAGGTCCTAGTCGCCGCTACAAGCCAAGACTTCCCACCGTCTCACTTAGCGGAGTTGCGATCAGAATTGTCTAGTCGCGTGAAACGCGTTCAAAAACTCAGCCAATTTCCACATTAAACCCGCCAAAATTACCTGTTGCTGGTCAGTCCTCGCCTGCGTATTCTTAGATGACCGCGTCTTGCAGATGGAGGGGGTGCGTGACCGAGACAACATTGAAAACGAGTTTGGGGAAAAGGTCTTTGCGGGGTTATTGTTCACCATAATGAAAACTCTTTCGAGACGAAATTAGAACATGAGGACGGCGGAAGGGGACACACACTCGGCAGCCGGTCAGAGCATCAGAGCACGTTGAAACCGTTTCAAGAAAAATGAACTAGGTGGACCAGGCATATACAACAAGTTCATTATAACGTTAAGAGAAAAGGGGGGTAACCTCCTGGGATATATACATTGCTCTATAGCGCTACATAAAAGTTTTTCGTTATCCAAGAGGTGACTATGACGGGCAGTGCAAGATTGAGTCGATGTCCTAGATTATACGTCATCGGCAGGAATGCGGTATACAGGGGGACGTGATGACTTGGTATGTGATGCGATCAGAGCAGCAAGTGAAGAGGGATGAAAGCAAGAACAAAGAGAGCAAATGATGGAAAGCGGAGTAGCACCTTGAGCGCTGCCGCCCATACTACGACCCTACCATTTGGCGATTTGAAGGAGGATCAGATCGCAAACCATCCAAAAATTGGCTCCACTCTCCTTGCCCGATCCCTACAGCTGCACCCCACATCGAGGCTTCGTCCACGGGATGGAGGTATTGCGTATACCGTGAGGTGTCATAAAGATGCGGCTGCGATGGCATGGTATAGGTTTGGGGATATGTCGGAGACAACGGCTGTGTGCCATGCGTCATCATTGTCGGGGATAGCTGTGACTGAGGAGATTGCGACATCGAGGGGAGTTGGTTTTGAGTGACTTGATTGTTATGTCCGTACATTGTTGGGGCAACAGAACGCATTGAAGGCATGGCGTGCGCCTGAGCGGAGTCGTACTGATGGGGCAAAGGGGCCATGACATCCAAAGGAGGGCTCACAGAGTTTGAGCCCGCTGGTGAGCTCATATTGCCACGCGCACTTGGCGATTCTCCGAACCTTCTTGGATCACGGGAGTCATGGTAAGGGAATGCAAGCTTCCTTACTGTGCCAAGGACCTGTGATTGCTGTTTCTCCCTTGCTTCGGAGGTCTCCTGAGGAAAGTTGACAGAATATAGGGGGGCCAGTGCATGCAAGATGTCGTAGCCTTTGTCAGCGACAGCGTTTCCTCTTGATTGCTCCAGAGTGGTGATCGCTTTGCGTATGCTCGCTCGGAAGAGGCCAGCACCAGGTTGATCGGGGTTAGCGATCAGCTGGAAAGAGAAGAACATAGCGGCTGAGAAACAATGGAAGGGACCCCAGTTCATGTGTCCAGATATCGCAAGAGACGAGTTCGCGATGAGATCCGGCCGTGATTGTCCGGCCATCGTGATGAGCTTATCTGCAGCACTGACTGATATTTCAAGACTTTGAGCGGTCTTGGTAGCGTCGGCAGAAGGCTTCCCGGAGCCGTGTGGTAACGGGGCAGCGCTTGCGTATGGCCGATGAAGGGTGAATCGAATATGATAGTACGATGTCCGGACGATTACGCTTTGAACTCCGAGCCGGCGAACCGCGACATTGGGGGAGGCAAGGCTGCGGGCGACGCGATACTCGTCAAGATCCAATTCGGGAGGTAGATTGTCCATCCACTGAGTCAGCGCTCGATCGTTCGCTTGTACGCTCTCGTAAGGTACTGGTCGAACGGAGACAGCGTCATCCATAATATCACCCAGGATGAATGCCAGTCGAAAAAGGGCGATATTTGGTAGATATAAACGGCCACTTTTGTCAATCGCTGGATCACAGTATGATGGAAGTTGGGTGTCAAAGTGATGTGACGCGATAACCAGCGGTCTGCCAAACATGAATGCTTGCCACCTACATTGACTGATTGAGCATGTGCCGATTATCAAGTAGAAAGCTTACCGTTCAAGCAATACGATATGCCACCACGCCCATCGCCGCCGTTCGGCTACGTCTCGGTGCATTCGCCATTTCCCCGGATCTCGGTGCAGCCCCATCGCCATCCCAATCGTGACCAACTCCCCTCTGACATGCCATATCTCCTCGCTATCCGTTTTCGACAAGGTGAGAAAGTGACACCGCACAAGAAGGAGCTCAACAAGCTCCAAATTGTAGGTTCTGGATTCTGCCATCCGTCTTTGAAGTGCTGTCCCGGATATCTCGTAAAATTTGAAGCCTAACTCCTCGTGGGTCTCCTGGAAGCTCTCCAAGAGTTCGTGTTGGGGTGGCAGGTAATGTGTGGCCACACCCATGATCGCGCATGCCGTAGCTAGAATGACACGATCTGCAGATGCGCCACTTTTGAATCGACTCCATTGCTGAGTGAACGAGGCCTGATTGATGTGCCGATAAATCCAGTTGCAGTACTCGAAATAAAAATTGATGAGCCCATCGATTACGGGCAAAGTTGGCAAGACGCAAAGAAGATCTCGGTCATATTCTGCCGTGAGGGGTGCTGCTTCGTCCGCTCGGTCTTGACTCTGCTGTCGGCTATCGGATTCTTCAGACCCGCGAGGTTCATTCTATATTGTTGGGTCGGAGGGTGCACTAGGAGATCAACACACGAACTGGGACGAACCAGGAGTAGATGAGTTGCAGCACTCGTCGGACCCGCATATAAACCTCCTTGCCCACTACTTCCGAGCATCCCCGGAGCAGCAGCAGCGCCTTTCTCGATAACATCTGGATCAGAGTGTTCTTTCTTCGGAATGATATTGGATGCTTCGCTGGCTCTGCGATTCTGGACAGGATTATTGCGTTGTGTGGGGTATATATAAGTTTCCAACAGCGAGATTGAGTGTCGAAGACGAGCGATTTCCTGGGCAGGGTCGATACGACTGTAACTGCTTGAAGGTAGATAAACAGTTTAGTCACGAGGCTCAACAAGATCGAGAGAGAATAAAAGATTGGCAATGTATGTAAAAAAACCCTACTGACTGGTGATCATCTCCGCGGACAAGAGATTCCGAGCCTTCATGACCTCGTGAATCTTGATAACACATTGCGGAGGTACCTGTTATGACGAAGGGGATTGGAAATTGCACATTCGGGCGGATGTTCATCATCCACGCACCACGTAGAACGCAAGACGAACAAGGTCGATTTCTATGAGGGGGAAGGGATGAGGAGGAAGGTTTTTTTTTATGGTTGTTGAGAAAAACGAACAATAATTAAAAATAGGGAACTACGGACCTGTCGCACTTGAGCTTGCTGTTTCTGCAAGGTTCGCAGTTTATGGCTTTTCGTGCCCTCTTTGTAGGTGGACGACCGTCGCCATTTTGTTCACCGGAAGAACCGGGAGTTGGAGACGTTCTTGGACGGACAACTCCCGAAGTAGACGATCTCCCAGGCTTGGGCCGCGGAGCTGTTGGAGAAGTTGAGGTAGAGGTGTCGTCTGTCATCAGATGTATGTTGGAGGGGTAGATAATGGAGTGAATATATGCGCGGTTTTGAGTGAAATAAGTGAGTATATGCGCGACGTTGTGTCAGTAATTGAGGAGAGATGGGGAGGAGGGGGAGGGAGGGGGTGTTAGTGGAGAGTACGAGTTGAGGGTGAGGAAAGAGGGCTCGATCGAAACGTTTTCCAATTGGGATTTATCAAAAGAGATGATATCGCAGCCAAGACCCCGCAACAACGCCAATCTGAACTGATTTTTATTTTATTCTCTCCCTTTACTCCCGCTTCACCGCCGCCGGGGCACTTCAGCCCTCTCTGGGGTCCGGTCTTTGCGTGAGAGACCGTCACGCTGCCACAGTTTTTTTGAATTTCTTCTCACCGCTTTTTGACGTGGCTTTCGTGTTTGCAACCCCCCCCCTCGTTAGTTATGTAGTAAACGTATATATTTACTTGACACATAAAACCCATCTCTAGCACTTCCACACCCTAATAAGTAGGACTTGTCCATCTCTCTCTCAACTTCAGGCACCGTCATTTCACCGCCGGTAGAATGGAGACTCGCAACTTCCCTCTCCCCCATCAACAAACATGTCCTCACACTTCGGCAGGGAGCTGATGCGGCGCTCTGACTAAACTATCATGGCCGTGAAGGCCCACGAGCATACTGTCTGAGGGTGATGATGTGGGTCATTCAGGCCCGACAAAAGCCGATTCATGACATCGAAGGCAATTCACTTACAACCCATCTGGTCAGAACATCACTCCTATATGGTACTCACTTGCCTAATTTTACTTCCTCCCAACGTGGCTGCTCACCAGCCGCACATTGCATTTGCTCTCTTGGGAACATCTGTCACACCCACTTCGATCTTCCGGGGTGGACAATATAGTAGATCCGACACTATTTCGCCCGGCTGTTGTAATCGGTGGCATCCACTTTTTGAGAAAGCCACCACCAGTCCACAAGCATCACCGAGTTTCAAGAAGAGGGGAAACCCCCATGCAATTAGGACGAGAGGAGATACAGTCAGAATCCCACTGAATGTCGCTTGCTAAACAGACATTTGTATGGAGGGCGACCAACTCCCCGCATGGCACGGCGTGTCGAGCAGTACGTATAAGGGTTTTGGATCTAACAGCGGAGGTGAAAAAAAGACCTGATGATGTGACGGAATGTGGGAATGCCAGCCTAGTGACATCTGAAGATCTGGCGAGGATGCCATGCTCTGGAGGTGGGGCCGATGATGACAAGACATCGGCTGATAGGTCAGAATTCAATAGTAGCATCAGTTCTGTTTACCCGATTATTTTCCCTTTGGATGGAAGCCATTTCTTTTCGAGGGCTGCGGCAGGATGCGAGCTTCAGTTAGACCAAGCTCAAGATGCACGGGTAAGCCCGTGTAAACCCAAAATAGACGCCGATACTGCCGGGAAAGCGCTTCTGTACTGAGTACGAGATAACGGCAGCGATTGTCGAGCCACTGCCGAAGGTACCCTCCTCCTTAGCGCGTTAGGAACGAAAGGAAGGTCATCTGTTCAAGGCCACCCGCAGGCTATCCGCTCTGATTCCGCCCCCATACCACCAGAATCCGGATGGGAACGCGAGAATGCGGTTCTACTGCACTAAGATTGAGGAGAGGTTCGGAAAGGCCTGTGATGTCGACCTAGACTTTATCGGGGAATGCGGATACTTCATGGTTAGATGCGCGCCCAAAGGTCCCCAAAGTATAGATGACGCGTAGCTGGCATATCCCTGAAGGAGTCTAAAAAACCAGGGACAATGCTTCGTGTGTCGAGAACCGCACCACGAGTCATGAGCGAAACAAATGCATTGTTGCGTAAAAGGGGGAATCCAAAAATGCAGCGTGGCCCAGACGATTACGCCCTCCGATGGTGTCTCATGTGTAATGATAATTGAATCGGTCTTTCGTATCCCTTAAGCAACCTGGAGGGAAGTGGTCAAGTGTCCCCGACAGTGGGAGAGCTAACCCGTTATTTTGACAATTGGCAATGCAGCAAAGATGCGAGCAGTCTTGTTTCTTGAAAAAAATTGACACGCTCTCCCCATTAGCCTCAACGACTCGGCCACGATGATCGTCATCACCAGGTGGATGAGGTCACAAGTAAAGGTGGAAATACGCAAGGACCCTCAGCGATCAACGCGGTGTTGTTTGATTGCAGAGCCAGTTGTCGTTGTTTTTGCGTCGGCTTGATTTTCGACAAGAATCAATCTAGGGGTGCACAACCGCCGACACCACCAAGTCATCTGGAAAAACCCTCGGATCTCAGAAGCGGGGAAGAATGTGTCTGGGAAAAATTGTGTGTCGCTGTCAGCAACTGAACCTTGTACTCACCTGCGTTGATACAACGACGACGGAACAACCCTGCATGATGGGAAAGTCGGGCGGGGGGTGGATAAATCGTCGTAATACTCCGGGTCTCAAAGTCGAGGTTGAAGGATAGAGTGGCGTAGAATCTGTGGAAGAAGATGAAGGATCGTTGATAGACAGAACGCGACGGACATTCTCAACTAATGCAGACGGAAAGTAAGAAGAGATGAGATCGTTCTGGGTAAGTTGCGGAAAGAACTTGGCCGCACCTGTGCTCTCACAGGCAGGGACAGTTGGATGGGGGATAAACCACTTAACGCCGCGGAGTAACACCGCCGAGGAGATAATAATTTCTGTGCCACTTACCACTTACATACATGCTGCGACAGTGAACATCAGCCTGAGTGAGGATGCGGATGAGAACGCGACGCGATTCAACGAATAAGAAGCCAAGGATTACTACAACAAAGGGCCTACCTTCGCGAAGCGTCAGGGCCTGTGACCCAAAGTATAAAGTCCTGATGTTGTAGTGAACCATCTGACTCTCGATAGTAGAGAATACGACGATACAATAAACTGGAGTGGTTACCGACTGACGCGTAGTAATGTAGCACTGTGAACTGGAATGTGACTGTGGTTGGTTGAGAAACGTGACCGTTTTTGGAAGAATGACATGGTAAGTTCTAGAATAACACAACTCATAACTGATTAAAAGCACGATGAGCCTTACAACGCTCAACACACTCTCTCCACATTCAATTACCTTATGGTATGTTCACTTAAATTTCATTTGTTCTAATCGTTTGCAATCTCATCATTCAAACAAGGCCGATTCTCTGAAAGATCAAGGAAACAAGGCGTTCGCGGCCAAAAATTACGACAAGGCTATCGAATTGTTCACCCAAGCCATAGCGATTGACCCGCAGAATCACGTTCTATATTCGAATCGAAGTGCTGCTCAGGCGGGTAAGAGGCAATGGCAGGAAGCGTTGGCAGACGCACAAAAGGTCAGATCTCCCAAGTTATCGACAGGCTGATGTCTCAATAGATCCCAATTCACCAGTGCGTCGAGATCAACCCTTCGTGGTCTAAAGGTTACACGCGAAAAGGCGCCGCTTTACACGGTCTGGCAAAATATGATGAAGCCATCGCGGCATATAATGAAGGTATCCAACACGAGGACAGCCCAGCCCTTCGGAAGGGGTTGAAAGAAGTCGAGGATGCGAAGGGTATGTTTTACCCATGAAGATCCCGCACCACTAATTTCGTACTCAACGCCTCCTTAAACTAGCTACGGCCGAACGGGAGCCATTTGGACTGGCAAAAGCCTTCTCGGATCCAAATCTTTTGGGCAAACTTGCCACAAACCCACGAACACAGAAATACATGGCTGACCCTTCGTTCGTTCAAAAGGTAGATTACTTGCAGCATCCTCTTGGCCACGCCAAATCTGACCGCTCGATGCAGCTCAAGATGATACAGTCAGAGCCCCGCCTCGCCGATAGGTTGGCACTGCACACCGTCGTTTCACCATGTTGTTGACCCTTCAACAGTGCACTGCAAGACCCTCGCATGATCGAAGTACTCGGCGTGTTGATGGGCATTGACATGCAGGCATTTACGCGTCCAGAAGGTTCGGACGAAACGCCTACTCCTCAACCGCCGTCTCCGAAGCCAGCACCCACGACTCAAGCTAAACCAACACCCGCTTCTCCCACTCCTACACCTTCACAACCGACTGCTTCGGCCTCGACCAAGACGGAAGATGTTGAAATGGAGGATTACGATGAAGAGGAGGCGAAGGCCAAATCGGAGGCGGAAGCAGCTAAGAAGGCCGGCGCAGAGGCTTACAAGCAAAGAAACTTTGACGAGGCTGTCAATCAATTCTCGAAAGCATGGGATCTTTGGCCAAAAGATGTCACTTTCCTCACGAACCTAAGTGGTCAGTTTTCCCCACAGCGCCCGAGCCATATCAGCCAAATTGACAGGTCTCCGACTCAGCCGCTTACTTCGAGCAAGGCGAATACGACAAAACCATCGAAACGTGCGAGAAAGCTGTGGAAGAAGGCCGTTCGGTACGTAGCCTCACGGTGTCTGTCGCCAACCCGAAACTGACGCAAACTCAAGATTCGGGCCGATTACAAACTTATCGCTAAAGCCTATGGTCGGATTGGTTCCTCGTATCAGAAAAAAGGGGACCTGCAGAACGCTATCAAATTCTTCGAGAAATCCCTCACAGAGCATCGAACACCAGACATACTCAACAAGCTGCGCGATGCGGAGAAAACCAAAAGTGATAACGAGCGGAAGGCATATATCGATCCGGAGAAGAGCGCCGCTGCTCGCGAGGAGGGCAACACCCTGTTCAAATCCGGAGATTTCGCAGGGGCGGTCAAATCGTACACGGAGAGTATCAAACGAGATCCATCGGATGCTCGTGGGTACAACAACCGCGCAGCCGCATACATGAAACTCGTTGCGCTACCCGAAGCCCTGAAAGACGCCAACGAAGCTATCAAAACGGACCCCAATTTTGGTGAGTCGTGTCTACTGCAACACCAATCGAGGCGTCTTTCTGACCGCAATTTGACAGTCAAGGCGTACATTCGCAAATCGAGCATCCTGTATGCGATGCGTGAATACACCAAGGCTATTGAAGCTGTACAACAAGCTACGGATCGCGATGTGGATCACAAACATACCGCAGAAATCGCTCAGCAGGATCTTAAATGTCAGCAGGCACTTTACAGCCAACGAGGCGAAGAAACCCAAGAACAAACTCTAGAAAGGGCGATGCAGGACCCAGAAGTCGCGGTACGTCCTTCCGACTTTACGAAGAGTTATTTTAAAAAAAGCAACTGTCAAACTAATCAACCCCTTAAAATATAAACAATCAATAGGGAATCATGAACGACCCAGTCATGCAACAAATCTTGCAACAGGCTCAAGGAGACCCGAAGGCGTTGCAAGAGCACATGAGGAATCCTGTGGTCCGCGACAAAATCCAGAAATTGATAAACGCAGGTATCATCAGAACCAGATAGTCAAATGTGTTGTTTCCTTCCGTCTGGGGATGTGGATTGCTTCATTTCTCGTTACTCGTTCTTCTTTACTGCAATGTACCATTTAAGAATTGTATTGCCATTGTTTTTTTCTTGAAAAATCAACAACCAGTTAAACCATAAAACATTGGAAAACTACCATCTCCACTCTATATCTCCAATCAGTCGGCCACGAACTCCCTTGTAAGGTTTGTACTGTTCGTTAGGGATCTTGAGTTGTTCAACTTTCAAACCTGAAAGCGTGTGAGCGGAAATTTCGAAGCGCACTTGGAACGCATGTGTCGGACTGGGTGTTGACGATCTAAGGAAGAAATAGCAGGGCGATGAGGGGGAGGTCATGAGGTTGGAACGGAAAAAGGAGGGTCGGAACACACCCAGAAGTGAAAGAACCACACATGTTCCAAGAACTTGATGGTGGCATGTTCGGTATTTCCCAGCGCAAGACCTGGAAAAGATGATTAATTTTTTCATCAGATCTTAATATCTCCCAACCAATAGCAGATTGCATGGCAGCAGAAAGGCAAGGGAAGAAAAAAACCTGTCTGTTCGGGATGAATGCCCACGAAGCACCTGCACCACTCGCAACCACGTCATTATTGCCCATCCCCCTGCCAAATGCGTTTCCGCCAGTCCCACGACCGACGACACATTT
This sequence comes from Macrocystidia cucumis, assembly GCA_001179725.1. NCBI lineage: Eukaryota > Fungi > Basidiomycota > Agaricomycetes > Agaricales > Macrocystidiaceae > Macrocystidia > Macrocystidia cucumis. The sequence goes on along the minus strand of CEMH01204122.1, from coordinate 40,070 downwards.
GATACCACCGGCACCCTGACCGAGCTTGAATTCAACGGTCATCTTCTCGATGGCTCGGGTGGTCAGCCGAGATGTCACAGTAACATCGAAAGTGCCTTGTGAACCAACAAACGAGCGAGCATGTGAGGAGATGACAGATACACAAATAGCAAAAAAAAGAGGCGTGATGCCTCCTCTCTCCACATACCAGAATGGGCGTCAATCTCGACAGTGGATTTGATCGCGATCGGTACAGGAACAGACTCTTTTGTTATTGCGGCAGGGCTACTCGGAGCAGTGGTATTGACAGATGATCCCCCGATCAGACCTTGAGACACGGACGGCGAATATCGATAGTCCATAAGGGCAAACTTGCCATCAGGAGGAATGAAGGACAGAACTTTGTCCCTGCTCCAGCGCTGTTGGCTGTATTGCGTTGGAAACCACCGAGCCATCAAAAGGAAGAGAAAATTGACAGCACTAACCGGACACAAGGGTGGAATGCACAGTCAGCTAAAACTCCGGGATTGGTAAAGGTCAGAAGGCAGTCTGGGGTCCCTAGAGAACGAGCACCAGTTTCAGATCCGAGAATTGAAAAAGGAGGGTTACAATGGGTTTAAGCATCTCTGCATCAATCACCTGATAGTCGAACGTTTGCTTCAAAACTTCCCCAGACGATGCTCGACAGAGCCACTCCATGCCTAGGCCAGCGTTCTTTTAGCGCGCAGGGGGGAAGGAAAGTTGAGGGGGTAGAGCATACTTGTTGACAATAGCTTTCAAAGTTTCCACCACGTCAAAATACACCTCATTACTCGCGTAACGCAAATTTGCCTTCCTCCAGGGAACCGGTGAGGAGAAAGGGCCTCCGGCAACGCCCATTCCCGAACCAGCGTTGATTGTCGAAGTGAAATTCGCCCCTGCGACGTTAAGCAGTTTGGTCAAAAGGGAAGGCGGAAGGACAATATCTCGCAGCGCATTAGTTGAAGTGGTCAGGGGGTGGCCTCCCGAGTCTAAAGTCTCTTCGAGAAGCTTGCTCCCCAGATGGAAGTTGTCAGGTTGTGACATCCAATAAAACTGTCGATTCGCGCGGGTCATACCTGATAAACGACATCGAAATTTTCCTTCAAACTGGTGGCCGAAACAACGCCAAAGTACTCGTGCAGAATCTCAATAAAGGTCCTCAAAAAGGCAAAAGCGATCAGGGGGTCGGCTGGATTCTTTGATTAAGAAACCGCTCAACGCGGAGACAGAGATGAGAGGGACATACCGTCGTCACTGACAGCACACAGGAAGCGCATATCGCCACAAGCGACGTGACAGCATGCACTGGGAGAGTCCAAAGAAGAGGATGGCACGTAAAGGACGGGATCCACTGCATCTGGTTGGGGTGCTTTGGCAGCTGCGTTGTTAAACGCGTCGATGTGCAAAAGTGGGTATGCAGTCGCGGAAGATCGGAATCCTGATTGAATGATAGGCCGGCTGTAAAGCACAACCAGTTCAGCATAGAAAGTCTTTCGGTATTTTGCGTACTGACCCGGTGTTGTCCAAAATGATGAGCCCATCGATGGCCATGTTGTCGAGGCAAGGAAGAACGGAGGTCAGTCACGGTGATCGGTCCGGCCTCACCAAACAAACACAAGGCTGACTCTGTCACTACGATCGAGAACGCGTTCATTCAAAAGACTTCGATTCAAAAAAGCCACAAACTACATAACCACAATTCTCAATACATCCAGTCACCTTTTCCTTTGTATTTGACCTAACATATCACCCTGATCTCGAGTTCTGTATCTGCGCRGCTCGCCTGTGATCATCAACATTGCAYGTTCAATCAATACAGGAGAAAGCCCRTTATTGATCTGAAGAACCCACTTGAACACGTCATAGACTGCGGTTTCGTTGGGAAATATGGCCAATCCTAGAGGTAGAACATAAGCAAACATGGCGATTGTAGACAGCTTGTCGTTTTACCATCATTTGGGGAGGCCTGGTAAACCACCGCACATCAACAACACTGATCCCATGCTGTCACGGAACGACGAAATCAACATACCCCATTGATAATTGCATCTGCATACTTGATCAGGCGGTTGCCGTTGCTCTCTGTCAATCCCGTTACACCGAATTGCCACGGCATGATCCTGTATCCATTAGCAAAGGGGCCAAAAACGGGACAGGTTTGAGTGTCATTACCCACTGTTACAGAGATGAGATCCGAGAAAGCTGAAAAGAAGAAACTACATACGCGTGATTTGTGGCCAACGCCTCATTTACCCATGATGGGTATATGACAGATTTATTCGCTAGAACCCCATTGTGGTTGGCAGTCAGCGGCCACTGCGTCTGGATGATGAAATGGAAGACGTACAAAGACCTCCCACTCCAAATTCCTCGAGTATCAACGGTTTACCAACTCGTTTTGCCGCTTTTAGTTGTTCAGCACCCGTTGAATGATACCCACGCAGGACATTACTGAATAACTTACAGCTGGCGTGTTCATCAATCCAATCTAGTCCCCAAGACTCCACTGAAAAGTTAGTTCCTGGGTGATTCTGTAACTTGTAAATTGACTGGCGACAAGTTTGATGAATGATCAAAGACACACCAAGCTGGGATACCTAGAATGTTCCCCAGTTAGTAGGACGAAATTCATACGACGGCCCGGTCCTCGACATACCAAGATTCGGGATACATGTGCTTTATGGCAGCCCGTCTCAATTCGCATTTCAGACATTTAATCACGAGTCCGCGCACTTACGTATGTTCCGAAGTCGATGTTATCCAGTGCTAGGTCTCGATCGAAGTCCTCGCCAGCTAGAACCCCATGTGAGCACCCGTTCAACGGCTCGGTCGGTCATGTTTTGTCATTTACCTTCGCCATCGTAGTTATAATCGGGAACAAAAGCCCCGTTAGACCAAAACCCTTTAGGTTGTGACCAGAAGAACTGCCCCTCTCCTCCTGTGGTGATGAGGTGATTTGGGTCTCTGAGAAGCCGGGTCAGTCATTCATAATCACAGAATCCTTTCCGATCAGGTGGATGAGCACGTACAGATTCCGAATAAAATCTGACTGCTGCTGGTACCAATTATGCAGTAAATTGGTTCCGGGAACGCAACCCGGTCCTGCAGGAAGATCGCCCAAGCATCTCGCCTCGTTTACGAGTTCCCATGCAAAGACGTTGGGAGAATTCTTGTACCGGTTGACAATAGTCTTGACGTAGCGTTCTATATGAAGTGGTAAGCATTTTGTGATTGCGGCAAGGCGGAAGAGGACGGACGGAAGGAAGTTATGATTCTTTTGTCTGAATAGAACACATCATGTGTTTTTCCGGCGCCAGCAATCCAGTTGATGTATAATTCTGCTCCCTAATTTTGTTGTCCCTCATCGGTACTGTGAAAACTGTTTCGGAGAGAAACACACTTACTCCATAGCCAACCCTTGGTCGAAAGTGGGTGTCGAGTAAACATTGTATAGCTCGGCACGATGCTCACCAATTATTCGTCAAAGCCAAGATCACTTTGATGCCATATTTTCCTGCCTTGTCGATGACGTTGTCCAAACGTTGGAGTCCTTGTGATCCGTCGTTCAAAGTCCAGTCGCTCGAGTTCCAAACCTGAAAAGAAGACGGTCGACACGATGAACCACAGTCCGCGGAGGAATTATTACACACACCTGGTAATAGGTCAACCCGGATTTCAATGCACCAGACAGCTCGGATCCATTAATAGCATTGAATCCCTGATCGGAAATTCAGCGAAGTGGAAAACGCCAATGGCAGGGGCGCGCGAACCCATGTGCGTAGAACTTTGACTCCAGCATTCTGCATCGCTTTGAATGTGGTCTCCACGTCAGCATTTGTTGTCAAAAGCGGAAGCCACTGCCGTCATTGCAGAAGAAATCAGTTTCATTGGAAATGACGGACGACGGAGACCTCAAGACGTACGTATGAGTTCGCTCCGACAAAAGCCTAGGGTAATTGATCACAAGTCAGTGTCATATCCCAAACCGTTCCGGAAGAAAGGACCGACGAAGGGCTTGCCGTCGACTTCAAAATTGGGACCATTTGTTGTGGCGAAACCCTTAGGTACCGTTGTAGCTCGACGTGGACGGGCGGGTGATTCCCCGAGTGCCACCGCGTGGAGCGCGAAGGCAGACAAAAACCAGGTGAGGAGAATGCGCATCTCGAAAGCTCAGGCAGCATTGCAAATCTATCTCCCAGTGTTATAAAGGGCGAGAGTCCATAGGGCTTGAGACCATAAATGCTGCATTAGACAAGAATATAGCACTCATGCGCTTCCACGGAAGAACTTCGGAGGCGAGATGGTAGGGTGCTTCAAGAACGACCCGTATCATGTTGCCATTGCTCTTGCCGTGGTGTGTGACGCTAGTCAGATGGTGCTTTGAAATTGCGCAACTTGGAAATCGCCTATGTTTTACCACGATAGCCCATCGAAGTGTGGGGGGATGACCCGAATTGTCATGTCAATGCGAGGGTAATCATTTATTGCGCGTCGGGAAGGTGCATAGTTTCTCGTGACGAGGAAAGATGCTTGATGACGTTTCTTGTTGTATTTCGGGTGGATGATGCAAATAACAGTCTGGACGTATAGCGCTTGCGATTGAAAAGGGGAGGGACGTCATGATTTGCCAGCGTAACATCTACAGCCTCTCGGACAACCCCAAGTTGACGATGAGTGAGATAAAAATACACCTTTCGTTCTTGTGAGCTCGCAAGAATGGGAGACAAATATA
>CEMH01204122.1:0-21704 GCA_001179725.1 Macrocystidia cucumis | reverse complement strand
GGGCGGTACCTTTCGCGGGCTTTTGATTCAACCAGCGAGTCTTTCCTCGAGAGTTTCTGACCGTGATCAGGGCTCTGTGTTAAGCGGCGAAAACCGCTCATACACCCGAAGCCTTCCGCCCGACCTGAAAGTCGGAGGAATCACGAACCGTAGTGCGACGTGCGAATGGCTCAGAACACGGACGTGGAGAGGAATGCCCATGTGTGCATCGGACTCGGATGTCTGAAGGGAGTCGATCTTGGGGAGTGCTTACATTGAGGAACATGTCCAGAAACATGGATCTCTTCCAAAGGCATCCCGATCTTATCTTCCATTCTCCAAAACCCTGTCAAGAGAGGGACAAAGGATGAGTGAAAAAAGGGGTGCAAGTAACGTCCAGCGAAGGTTCATGTCACCTGCAAGGCAGATCGCGCCGGCCTGAAAGTAATACCTTCCGTCCGTTCCTGACGCGAATGGGGATTCTTGTCAGCGCCTGAGATGTTGCGCTTTCAAAGAGAGTAACTGTTTACCCTCAATCATGAGCGCGAGGTCATCCTGAACTCTTTACAGATAGGGGAACAAGGAACCAATCAGCCACTGAAACGCAACGCTAAATCGTATACAATAGCGGAGCTCACAAGAGTGCCGCAAGCTCCATTGCTTTCTCAGCTCCTCCGTGGTTGGTGTCCAATGGCAATTCATAAGTTTCTCGGACTGGAAGAACGGTTATGCGCTTAATGGGCCTTTTCCCTTCCCAACCGGAATACTTGAGGGCAGGTCCATTCGGTTCGTGTCTGGTGACCTTGAAATCGTTGGGGTACCTCCTCGCCAGGAATTCCGCCAACTCGTGCACCAATTCAACAGCTACATAGAGTTAAATGTGTACCTGATGAGCAGTGGATTCAGGGGGTGGAGGGGTGGGTGGAGTGGAGCTTTCGATGACCCTCGAAGGGTGCTTGCTGCTCACCGGCATTTTCACCTGAATGTACCACTCCTGGTACCTCAGGTTGCACACGCAACACACCTGGACGACGTGTTCGTAGCCTATGCGTCTTGATGCGATGGTAGGCAGTAAATTGGTTGTCAAGCTATGGGAATTGCGTGCATGTAACGTATGCGAGTGTCAGTCTCTTTGGCAGGTACAGCCTCAGATCGGTGCGAGAAAAAAGCTTACCTCGATCCATTCTTGGAAAGGCATGTTCCGAATGCCCATTGTGACACTGATGACGGGGGGGAGTGAAAAAGAAGATAAAGTGCACAGCTTATTGAGGGCTCACATCGAAAACGAGGAGCACACTTACTGATACGCTCCCCATCGAAACGGTCTGTAAGGAATGGGTTTGAGATCGCTCACATAGCCCGAGATGCCTTCGATCTTGGGAAAAGCGAAGGGAACAGGCAACCATTCTGGGTGCGCGGCTTTAGTAACAAGGTTAAACCGATGGGCTCCACAGACTAACCTCCAGTGGCACGCTCTTTCTTCAACGACTTCTCGGAAGCAAACTTTGCTGTACGTGATGGTGTTTCGGCCAACCATGACCGGCGTATCAAAACAAATGAAATAAGCGCCAATAGCGCTGCTGGCATCACATATGAACTGCAGATCCCAGCGGCTATGGGAGAAAACTGCGTAAAGCTTAACCAGTTGCTTTCAAGGCTGATCATCGTTCAGGTTGAAAGCCTGGCGGGCGCGTGGGCAACAGGGCGAAGGCTTCACATAAGATGTTCTCAGCTGATCGTGAAAGTGGAAACCACCTGATGGACCCCACACCTCTAGTATGGATTGGACCGCAACGTGTTGTGTTTTATGTAAGGATTGTAGGCATACCTGGGGCTATTGGTGGAAAAGATGCTTTCATGAGAAGAACATCGTCCGGAAGATGCCAATCAGTGAAATTAAGCGTGCGCCATTCGGTACAAGGACGGCTAAGGACGGTTGTTTGAACACTGGGAATTTCACACGCCCCGTCATTATCATTGCGGCAGCCACGGGTTCGTTCTCGAACGACGAGATTGCGTCTTTGAGCTTGATGTGCGAAAATAGGTGGTAGACACCCACTCCATTCTCGTGTCTTGGCCCAAGTCTGGATCGACTCTTCTCGCTGTCATTCGGCCGTCAGACAATCTGTTGACAGAGAAGGTGGAGTCTGCGAACGAAGCGGAACCTTCTGTGCCATTTACAGTGCTAACCACCACCTCAACCCACTCAACCTAACATGGACCATGTCCCCCGGCCCCGAACGCGTTCATTCTCAAAGGGGCTGGACACCGAGCAAACGAGGGCCCTCACCAGGAGCACAATTAAAGCGCCATCACACTGGCTCCGGACCGTATGCCATCAGTGCATACAGTTTCGCGACCACACATAGCATGAATGAATAGTCCGTGGGATGAGAACGAGAAACCTTAATCGTTTCTCACTTGGCCTGATGTCAGCAATCATCTCTTCCAAGTGATGTTTTTAGCTCACCATAATCTGTTTGGGATCTATAGGTCGAGAGCTTTCTCGTTCGTCCAGCCCTTACTCCCCGTCGATCATCGATGTGCATTGGCAGTTGAGGGATGTTGTGACTCCACCAGGTCGTGTTATAGGGGATTTCATTACACTGTTCTTGGCCAGATTGATAATTGTCGGCGAACCCTGCACACATCACTTGTTATCCCAATCAAGGCTCGATCAATGCCGTCATGGCGTCAACACATGGCCGACTTTATCGAGAAGAGATCAGGTTCGGTGTCATGAGGTTGGCCGTTTTCTGCCATTTTGCATGATACTCAACTCGACGTGGTCAATGGACTTGCAAACATTGTTCTTCCAAAGTGAAAAAAAGAACCATTATGGAATTTGGTAGAGGCGCTACTTTGTACACGGAGATCTCAGGTAACAGATCGAAAGTTGGAAAAAAAAGACAAGGTGGACAGCCTGTCGTGGATATATCTCACGATCTCACGGAACCGGTGACTTGGGGCATCAAAATGGATGTATTTAAAAACCGCTCCACAGCGACACTGGTGCCGATAGTGGCGATACTGGTGATTCGATGAGACAAGTCTGAAGACGAAAAGGCTGAGCAAGGGATCAAGGAAGTGGCGGGGGAGATCATCAAGGAGGGGATCAAGAGACGAGAAAGAGAGAATGCCGTTGATTGATGTTTCTGACAAGAAAAATTGAGGGTGAAGATTTGGAGTCCGCGAAGTCGCAATGCGGCATTTTTAGTTAGTCAGGATTACGTGTTGCAAGGAGGGTAATAGTAATTAACAACATGGAGGGGAATGGGGAGTGGGGATTGGGATGAAGAGTGTGGAAGTGGAGAAGATATAGGAAAGAGTCAAGAGAAGAATGACGAAAAAAATGACGTTTACGGGCACATTGACGGGGATGGGGGAATTGGAAGGAGGGTGAGACAGGCACCTGATGGGAAGAAGAGAGGGATCAAACATCTGCAAACAGTGACGGTGCGATATAACACAGCTACGTCAGCAGTCGTCATTTCTGTTTGTATCCCCCAACGTCGTCACTCTTCGAAAAAAAAAAGACTTTTTTTCCCTCCTTTTTTTCAGTTTAATTGTTTCTGTTTTGGAAAGAACATCGACGTCATGTCTCCAAAATCCCAATCTGCTTCTCCCCCTCCAGACCAGAGACGAGCACCCACTCGTCAGACTCGTGCCGACTTTGACAAGGAGCCGAACCCTTTCGAACAGTCATTCTCCGCTACTCCACGTTCTGCTTCTTCAAACCTCAGAAATTCATCTCCAAACAGAGATTCTTCAGACGACTCTAATATCAAGGATCGTCCCCTCTCAAGGAATTCTCAAAACAGGAGCGCTTCTCCATCTCGTCCTGTCTTACCACCAATTGCTTCCCTGCAATCTCCCGCAGACCCCTCCTACGCATGGTCTTATCCAAATTCGTCTATCGCCAACTCCCTCCGCGCAGGTCCCCTCTCCCCGGCAATGCTCGCCGGCCCACAATCCACTAACGAGCAACCCCATCTTCAATTTGATCCGTCTTCTTTCCGCACCGGCCTGACTCCCCGCAGTGGTTTTACCCCCCGAACAGGCCTCACTCCTGCCGGCACTGGCCTCACTCCTCTAGTCGGCGGTCCCGTCAATTTTCCTCCTTCACCTGGTACAGCCGCCATTCTAGCCATGATGAACCCCAATAATTCCAATTCCTCCGCTTCCGGTGCCACTATTACCCCCAACACCCTCAACGCCTTGACTGGCGTCATCAGTAACGGCTTGTCAAATGGAAATTCCAATGACAACAATTCCAATGGCAATGCTTATCCTTCGCACGCTCAGATGGCACATTCTCAGCAAAACGGCGATCATTCTAATGGGTACCTTAATGCATCCAACGCAGCTAGTACAGCCGCAAATGGTCTTTTCCTACTTTCACAAGCTCACCAGGAGCTTACGAAACGTGAGGAAGCTCAAGCGCGTGCTGGCAACGTGAACGGGACTCATGGTAGTAATGGTATAAACGGGGTTGCTCTCAACGGCAAGCGAAAGCGAAAGTCACTGGACGACACCTCACCGCCATCCCCCACTGTTCAAACTTCCAATCGCGGGCCTGCGAAAAGGAGTCGGGCTGCACCAGCTCCTAACGGTCGTGGTAACAAACGAAGTCCGCGACTGTCCGAGGAGCTTGGAGGGGATGATGATGACGATGATGATGAAGATGAGAACGATATGGACGATGGTGATGGTGGAAGTGGCAATGGTTCTGCCACAGGGCGACGGAGCAAACGGCCAGAGACAGAAGAAGAGAAACGTCGCAACTTTTTGGAAAGGAATCGACAAGGTTGGTTGTCGGTTTGTGTATTCTTCGGCTCCACTGACCATGACACTTTCAGCTGCTTTGAAATGCCGACAGAGGAAGAAAGCTTGGCTTTCCCAACTACAGGCGAAGGTCGAATTCCTCACCAACGAGAACGAGCGCCTTACATCCGCGCTCGTCTCCTCACGAGAGGAGATTTCACGGCTCAGCGCACTGGTCGGTGGAGCTGGTGTGGTAGGGAGCATGGCGATGGGGGTCGGCCCTGTGGCAGGGCCTGGCGTGCAACCCGTCAGCATGAACGTTAGCATGTCAGGAAAAGCCCAGACGGCAGTCGCAGCGGGAGGTCCTAGCAATGGCGGACGCGGCTCTGGATACGGTTACTAGTCGACCTGCACCGCAACGCTTACCGCGAACGGCACGTCCTGCTTTGTTGCATATCCGAACCATCACCTCCTCCCCCTTGCTATGTGCATACTCATCACACCGGATTTACATCGCTTCGACCTCGCCAACGTCTCTCCTCGCTTCCTCTTATACGAATTCCCCAGAGCAGACTAATCCCACAAAAATCAAATCTCGCTGTCACGAAGCCACTTCAATGAACAAAACTGACTGTACACGTCTCCACAGTTTCTCCACTCGTTTTGGTGGCATGAACTTTTATCCTTCCCTGTACGTAGGTACTCTAGGAATCCCGGCCTTTTCTTCGTGTCTTAATATTCGCTTGTGTTCTCCTTTTTCACTTCACTTTTTTCTTTTTTTGGGGTATTATTTACGTTGTTCTCCTTTTTCTACTTGTCGTCGCTTGTCTTGTGTTTTCACAGGGCCGAGAGATATCTCTGCTTGTGCTGGTCCATGTATATTTACCAAATAAATCAACGGGTATAAAATGGATGATTTGGAAGGTGTTGTTGTAATGATCGCCATCATTGCGCCATCGATTTGGGGGAGTGGAGACCCAGTGCCGCATGTATAAGCATCTACAGGCCCCGCGAAAGTGTCAACAGGGAGGAGTGTATTCACAGTTACATTACTCACCTCAAAGCCTCGTTTCCTTGTCATATACATGTTGCGTTTTTTTTGACACGCCGCCATGTTATGTTTCTGACAGTCGTCTAAGATGTCTATTACAACATGACGCACAGATAACGGTGTGTATTAACTGAGGACCCAGATCTATCCCACCCAATGGTAATCTACGCCGCGAGAACCAAAAGCGGATAGCTTTGGATACCCGGAAAGAGTATATCGTTACCCACGGAGAGAAGGCGATCTTGAGGAACGGGGGAAAATGATGAAACGCAAGTGGTTGTTCTTTGCTGGCAACTTATGTTACTTGGTCACTTACTAGCCCTTCATAGCATCATCATCAGGCATCATCCTCATCGATCCGCGCGTCATGATACCTTATCACCGGTTGGAGGCTAGGCTTCAGGTGCTTTGGATTTGGATGCTTAATACATTGGGTACGTAGTACGTACTTGCCATCGATTGTGATTTGTTGGTTTTTTGTTCCGGTCAGTCAGCTGGGTCTAGCAAGTTTCGGACTTGAAGGGGGTGGAGGGGAGGCGCCGAGGGACATGTAGCAAGGTGTGTTGTGTTACGTGTACGTACATATCCAACGGTTAGGGATTGGGTCGGCGGTTGTACGAGGGATTGACATTAATTGGCAGTGGCGGAGTAATGATGGTTTTAACAGTCGTTTGGTGTATTTCGAGGCCGAGGCAAGAGAGACATGGAGAGACAGCCTGAACAGCGTTATGAAAAGATCGCCACGTCGGATTGATGGGCAGGCAGTGGGAGAGAAGCGCGGTAACATCTGGAAATGATTTTTTTTCACTTTGAGATGCCGTTTCATCACCCACCCCCCATGGAAAGGCATCTTTTTTTAAGTTTAGTGTTAGTCAGTCCAGGAAAGTTGATGTAGGAATACAGGAAAGGGCTCGGCTTCGACCCAGATTGATGATTGATGGTGCCAGACCGACTCGGACAGATCTTTCCGCTGGGGAAGTTGCAGAGGATCATCCGCTTCGATGTTCGGATGAACTGCGGGCGTGTGTGCGTGGGCGATTATCAGATGTGATGGAGTTCAATAGTTGTGATGGCCATTTACCAGGACGTTGTTCCGTTCAAATGGTCTGCGCCGCATTGAAACAACGTTGCATGCACCAAAGGAATTCGAAGTGTGCCCTTTCCATCAGCAGATCAACGTCCCAGAAAAGCACTACCCCCGGGGATACCTGAGCCTCGGCTTTACCAAGGAGCATCTGATACAAAGACTTGTCTTGTGATGTCAAGACGGGAACCGAGAAAAGGCTGTGAAAATGAGAATAAGTCCGTTGGACTCGAGGAGTTGAGTAAAGCTCAGTGACAAACCACCACTCGGGGCTCAAACTGCATCAACATCTTCAACAACGTCTCGATCAAAAAAAATTGCTCAATTTTGCTCTTCTCTCAGATCCTTACCAAAGGCGCGCTGGATCTCTGTGTATCCCTGGCTAAATCAATGACGTTAACACCTAAAGATATTCGCGTTTCACACGTGAAGCGCCCGTTTCTATTCTCTTTCTCAAACTGTGAAGAGTCTTCGGAATCAACGTTCAACTGCTTGAACTGCCTCTGGAAACAACTTCTCTCTTTCTTTCTTTCGTCAAAGTGTTATCATGATCAGACAAAGTCTCGCTTTCAAACAACGGCCCGAATCGAACCCGAACGCCTTCGTATCAGTATCATCTATGGCTGCTGATCAAATTGATCGCACCAGATTGTTGAGAAATTACCAATGCGATCGTTTTAGGATATTGGTGATGGGGAAAAGAAATGCGGGGAAGACGACGATTTTGAAGAGGATGACAGGCAGCAAGGATGGGACGGTGGAAGTTCATGACGGCGCTGGAAATCCTGTTCGTTTCTGTTGTCCCTTCCTCCTCAAGAGCAAAACGTTCGCTAACAAGTTTTACTCTCGATTGTAGGTCACGGATTTATCGTTCATGGAACCTTCCGCAGATGTACGCACTCCATTCCCCCATGTTCATCACCCGTCTTCTCATCACCCTCCCTCTTTCTCGCCTCCTAGCGTGGACAACATAACATCGACTACGAGATCACCTATCCCACGAATCCGGGTTTTGTGTTTCACGACTCTCGTGGGATTGAAGCTGGTTCCGTCACCGAGGTTGACATCGTGAAGGAGTTCATTGAAACCAGAGCAGCCAAAACGGACTTGCAAGATCAGCTGCATGCGATATGGTGCGTTCTGTTGGAGAGCATCTTTTCTTGAAAAGAGCTCGTACTAAACTTTGACCTCTAGGTACTGTCTTCCTTTGGACAACGACCGTCCAATGTCAGAAGAAGAAATGCGATTTTTCGAGAATGGAACTGGGGCAGGTTCGTTTCCGCGTTAACAGCACGGTGCCATTGTCATCCAGGAATGTTAACTGGTCCGATTCTTGCATTCATCAAGTTCCTGTCATCGCCATCTTCACCAAATTCGAGTGGCAGATTACCAAAGCGTTTGGAGAGCTCCGCGATGCAGGCTCCACTCGTGCGGAGGCTAAAGAACAACAAGCTACTCGGGCAGATCAGGTCTTTGCAGAGAAACTCCTTGCGCGAATTCAGGCATCAAAGTACCCGCCTGCTTGCCATGTCCGACTGCAGCGTACGTGAACCCTTTGTGATCCTGCACCAGATATTGATCCACCTTGCAACATGAATCAGAAATGAACGAAGAGGGAAGTAACTGTTCAGAACTGACTATGCGTACTGCAGAGACACTCAACAATGATATCCTTGAACAACTGTTTGCAACCGTCCAACAAAACAATGTGGATGTCAGTATTCGTGTTGCTCTCAAGAGGTACATGTTTATGCTGTTTCTGTAATCACCCTTTTTAAAAACCTCGGACAGCTTGATTCGTAGTGGCAAGAAAAGCAGTATCATTGAGATGCTGGGTGGTGGTGACAGTTATGTCAAAGCCATTGGGGTGCTCAAATACTTCCCAAACTGGGTAAGCTTTGGAATTTTGTGTTGAAAAAAATGCAGACTATTCAAACCTAATACCCAACTTTACAGCCTGTAAGTGTACTCTTTTTTATAATTGTAGCCTTTCATTTTCATTAACAAAAAACATCTTGCGCTTGCAGATTGTGAGTTCTCCTGATGATTTTTCTTCTTTTCATATCAACTAAATTGTTTGCTAGCCAGTATGTTTTCCTTCTGTGTCAAGATGATTCAACTAAAACATGCCTCAGGATGTAAGTACTCTACTGCTGTTTATGCAACAATTTTTTTTACATTGATCTTGCTAGAATGTAAGCCAAGCAAGATTTATTTGAAAACAGGTAACCTGACCTTTTCAAGGCAGTAAGTCAATTTAGGTTTGAATGCTTTCTTGTTTATTGACAAAATTAAAGACTGTGAGGATGTTTTTCTTCCTTTAAACTTTAACAATATAGGTTTTGCAGATGGTAAGTTTTCAATTAACAAAATCTCACTATTGCCCTTACAACCCTTTTACAGAGTGTAAGTTCACAGTTCAAAACCTACAAGCATAAGGGTGAAAACTTAAACCTTTTTCAGATTGTAAGTCTTTTGTCTCCAGCTATTTTTAGTGTTTCTAATCCATGCTTAGGCAAGGGTGGGTTGAGATGTGAATGTATTCTGAAAAACTAAAATAGAATTTTTTTCAGGATGTGAGCTACTAGAAACAACTTTCAGAGTTGACTGCCCTGATTAGTTGACACTAGGCAGTAAGTAAAATAAAATCTACTACCTTTGTGGATTTTACTAATTTTTGTGAAGTATGTGAGTTTTATTTGATTTCCTTACTTGAGAACACTTAGAAGCTTAATATCATTAGAATGTGAGTTTCTTGAAAAACTTAACAGGGAGTGTTAACAGTTTAAACTTTAGGAAGTGGTAAGTTATGTAAACTCCATGTTCTTTCAAACAATTCAAATAAGTATTCTTTAGTATGTGAGTACAAGATTTTTGCTATGATAATTAATCAAACTATAAATCTGAATACCCAATCCTCTAGAAAGTTGGTTTTTTACAACTACTAACTGGAATTTTAGCTGATTATTTATAGACAGTATGTGCTGGTGTTTTGTTATATTTGTTATTACACTCATTTAAAATTTAGCATGTATGATTAGTCAATTTATTGAAGCAATTAGTTTTTTAAGATATTTTTAGATTGTGAGTGCTTTAATACTTTAAGAAAAAGTAACCTTATTGATATTTTGCTAGCTGGTAGGTTGCCTTCTTGTGTAGGTTAAGTTTCTGCTAAAAGTTATATTTACAGGATGAAGTATGTTGTTTTTTTTTTGGGGGGGAAAGGCCAACTTATGTTTGCTTTAGGGGGTAAGTCCTACAACATTATTTTAAAATATACTATTGATTATCATCAAGCCTGTAAGTTTTCTCTATTTTTAATACTTTTATTTTTGTATTAATTGTTTTATTTTTGTTAACAGTGGGTGTGTAATGCATTTTGAAAATTTAAAACTTACTTTTTACAAACAATACCTAGCTTGTAAGTTTTTCATTATTACTACCCCAGCTTTGATAATCCTTTGCTAAAATGTGTTAGCATGTAAGTGATTATATATATCTTTAGACAGGAATACTTACTTTGGCCTAAGCTTGTGAGTCTTGTTTTATTGTTTTAAGCTAGTTTTTACAGTGTATTTTTTTTTGTAGTTGGTATGTGGGGTTTTCTTGTATTGAATTTTTTTTTGTGTCTTAAACACTATTTAGGATGTAAGTTTAAATTTAAGTTTCTCATTTCCAGCCTTTATTTATAATCCTTAGTTGGTTGGTTTTTTGCCCCTTGAATTAGTATCAAGCACTTATGTTTATATTTTCATACCAAGTGGGAGGTTGGTTTTTTGTTGACTTCCTACCTTTAAGCTAAGCTTGGAACATTTGAATTTCTATAGCATGTAAGTGCAAGACTTGTCTTAAAAAGCTCTATTAATTTAAATTTTCAGGCTGTAAGGTTTTATTCTGTTTTTGTTTTAAATAAACTAAGTTTATGCAGGCTGTAAGTGTGCTTCTCTTGCTTTAAAACATATTGGTTTATCTTTTTCAAGGCTGTAAGTGGGTGTAGCACTTTTTTTCCACAAAAATTCATTTGGCTTTAGTTTGTGAGTAGGGTTTAATTCATAATATCCACTTTTTTGTAATAAATGTTTAGGGAGAGGTGAAGTAATTTTTTTGATTTGATTTAATGTTAATACTTATGTTTTTCTAGAGTGTAAGTTGTGTTTCAAACTTGCTTATATGCTAGGAATTAAAAGGAACAACAGGCTGTGAGTAATAATTATTTTATGCCCCTTAATTCTTGTTTATATTTTAAAAGGCTGTATGTTTTGCTATTCTCCTACCTATACTTCCCCCTCACAAAGCATAGGCTGTGAGTTATTATTTATTTATTTATTTACTGTTTTTTTTTACTTTGTTTAGTCAATGGCACATGGAGTAATTTGTTTCTATCTTATGTCTATTTACTACCTGCTAACAACAGTCTAGTTGGTAAGTTTGAGATTCATTTCCACCAAGCTTCTTGGAAATTCATAAACTAATCTTTTGCAGCCAGTGAGAGATGTTGTTTTCTTATCAAGACTATTACCTATTTGCTTTTTGTTTAGGCTATTGCAAGTGTAAACTTTTAAGACAGTGGTGCTATGTTAAACTTTTACTTTTAGGTTGTATGTTTGTTTTTTTCATACTTAGCTGCTTTTAAAGGGATTTCAGAGAGTAAGCACCTTTGAGTTGTACTTTAAATCCTCTTCTCATAATATTCCTAGGCTGCAAGTTTTTTTTTTTGTTGTATTCTGATATCTATATTCACAACTTTATGTTTTTCTAGGCTGTGGTATGTTTGAAAAACTTGAGGTGTTACATTTACCTACTCCATTCTTCCTGCAGGATGTTTGTGTCTCTATCTACCATTTAATTAGCCTTTTTAAAAACTTTTTTCTAGCATGTAAGTTTTTTGCCTCATGATTCCACACCTAATGTGTTAAACTACTTGAGATATAGGACCATGTATGAAATTTCTCCATCTGGTTTACACTGTTTGACTTTGAAAATCCCCAGCATGTATGTTTCAATGCTTTTTACTTAGACAGTGTGGTGTCATTGGAAAATCCAGATTGTGAGTGCTTTTATATTTGTGCAACTTGGTAGTTTAATGTGTGTTTTTTTTTGCAGTGGGTTTGTGTTTTATTACCAACTTCTCTCTACAAACTTCCTTAAAGCATCCCCTAGTTTGTGAGTAGTACTTTCGTCCTTGAAAAAAAAGCCAATCTCTAATACCCCAGTAGTTTGTGAGTTTGTCATGAGCTTGTGCATACTTTGCAGTTTTACAACTTTTGTAGTGGGTATGTCACCACAGGCTCTCGAATAACAACTTGCCATTCCAGCATTATTGCAGTTGGTGAGCACGAACATTGACTGACTGCCACAACTCGCTCACATAAAGACTGGTAGCTCGTGAGGATGACTCCTTCACATGTTAGATTGACAAATATCCTCATATTTTCATAGTATCAAACAAGATACAAAGGTGCAAAAGAAGCATTCCAATACCTTCTCAGTGCAGCACCTGGCTGGGTAGGTTCTAGCTCTTCTCCGCTACGACGAGCAGGCCTGACCACACATCCGTTGAAGACAATTGACCCGGGATTAGGAGACGTAGCATCTTATTGGATCATTGGCGTCAGTGAGTCTAGTCTGCTGTTTCGCTCACTGCTAGCATGTTTCTAAATGAGAGCGAAAATCCTCTTGACGACACGACGCGGTCAGTCTCGTGCATCCTCGGCGAATTTATATACTGGAAGCGTCAGGAAAGGAATTCCTACGCGTGGATGACGGCTGCCATTCTCAAGTTCAACCGCACCTCACGCCGTGAGAAGGTCATTCACGATGTCAAGTTAGTTCAGAAGGCGTATCGGAAGGATAAACCAGATGAAGCTTTGTCGAGGTTGTTGAGGATCGTTGCAGAAAACAGGCTCAAGGTGGGCAAAGCCGAATTGAATAGAGTGTTTGATGCAGATGTGACGCATGGGGATGTGTTGCGTTGTGTAGGATGTGCAGGACGAAGATATTGGGGTCATGGAGCAGCAAGCCAGGCATACGCGCTTTGAAAGACCGCAACAATCGATGTTGGAAAGGGTGGCGCAAGGTCTGAGAGGAGAGCAAACCCTACCGGGTCCTGCGAGGTTGAAACATTATGGCTGAATGGAAGAGACAAGCCAAGGGATACGACGTTGAAAGAACCAAGTTTTCATATATGCAATCCCCATTTACGAGTCTTTGTTCAAGCTAGCAGTCAGAAAAAATCCTGAGTTGACGATGACGGTGGCTGGACTGAAATGTGAGTCGGCGTTAACAGGAACGATCGGAAGTTGCCGGACTTGTCCCACAACCACTTTCCACTTTCTTTCCTCCTCGTTCACTAAGGTCCTCCGTACAATCCTTCTATTCAGTAGGACCTGACTCTCACTCTTAACATATAAAATGGCATCAAAAGCAGCCACCGTCGCCGCAGTAGTAAGCAATGTCTCTGAATTAGCGCCACGTCGCTCCCGCTGAAATCCTCTTTTTTTCTCGTCTCGCCCAGGACTTTGCCCGTATCTATTCCTCCCTTGGGCTTGGAAAGGGTAAAATATTTTCCAGTTATTTGGTATAACTCCCGTGTTGACTCTCTGTGCCCCCGGTAGAGACCATTGCCTCATTACAAGCGTTCCGCAAACGACACACCGACGCACAACGGCTTGCAAACCAATACGCGTCGCAACCAATCAGCGTTGACTTGGCCCACTATCGCAATATCTTGAAGAACAAGGCGATCGTTGATGAAGCGGAGAAGTTGCTGCAGGGGTTCAAGCCGGTCACCTACGACGTGAACGCACATGTCAAAGCGATCGAGACTTTCGAGGCTACCGCCGTGAGTTTTTATTTTTTTTCTATTCGACTCGGCTGGAGATTTCTGAAATCATGTGTTTGGATCGTCAGGTGGAGAAAGCCAAGGAGACTGAGGCCAAGATTGAGGAAGAGTTGAAACAACTCCAAGCCACGCTCGCTAACATCGAAGATGCGCGTCCTTTCGATCAGCTGACGGTGAGCATTGTGGATGTCTCCTTGAGACATCATTTCCTAATGATGGGTGCCTTGTATAGACGGAAGATGTTGCCCGCGCACATCCTCGCATTGTGGAAGCTGTTGAGACGATGCTCAAGAAGGGCAAATGGACAGTACCAGGTACGAAGATTCCGCGTTTTATACTTGAAACCAAACATATCTTGGTTTGTTCCAGGCTACAAGGAGAAGTTTGGCGATTTGAACCTCATGTAGAGCACCTAGTTTCTTTGAAAGTAGATAATGAAACGGCGAGTTTGAGGATATATTTTTCTAAGAGTGTGGTGAAATGATCGGAAAGGTAAAATGGCTAGAATAGGAAGTGACGTACCGATTTGGATTCGGATGCCAGTCGATTTGGTCTTTGCCTTCCTCCTTATAACCGTAACTCACTATTCCTCATCTATCTCTTCCATACACTCCTCCTCACAGAATGGTAGCAATTGACGCTTATTCCTACTCGGACTCACAACGCCTCTTCGATCATATAGACAACCAGTTCAAACTCGGT
This sequence comes from Macrocystidia cucumis, assembly GCA_001179725.1. Classification (NCBI taxonomy): domain Eukaryota; kingdom Fungi; phylum Basidiomycota; class Agaricomycetes; order Agaricales; family Macrocystidiaceae; genus Macrocystidia; species Macrocystidia cucumis. Next base: position 7,283 of record CEMH01204122.1, on the reverse strand, counting down.
ACGGATGCACTCGTCCGTCTTACCAGAGCTTTCCTAGATGAGTTCGAGCTCGGTTTGAGCAGTTACAATCACCCTATGGCCATGATGTATGTTTTTCCGTCTCTTATAGTCGTTCCGATTCTCATTGTTTACCAGTCCCACCTTTGTGACGGGTGTGCCAGATGGTACTGAAACCGGGTGAGGCCACCACTGCATATCATTGCCAGCAGAGCAGATCCTCAATCTGAACATCTCACGCGCTGGCAGACACTTCCTTGCTCTTGATCTTGGGGGTACAAACCTGTAAGTTTCGCCATTTTCGCGTCCCGGATATTAATTATCGCTTACCGGCTATCCCCGATCCCCAAACCTTTCCACAGCCGTGTTTGCGAGGTCATCCTGAACGGCGACCAGACTTTCACCCTCCGTCAACAAAAGTATAAGGTTTCCGATGCTTTGAAGACGGGAGAAGCAACTGCGCTTTTTGGTCTGTGTTGCTCCCCCGCATCCACCGCTCGCGTGATCAATACTTACCTGGGGTTGCCTTGTAGATTACCTCGCTGATTCGGTTGATGCCTTCTTGACAACCCACACTCCCACAACACCGCCCCTGGTTCCGGGCGGGAAACCTCAAGCCGATCACCTTAATCTGGGCTTGACGTTCTCCTTCCCTGTCGAACAAACTGCGCTTGGTGCTGGGAAGATCTTGACGTGGACGAAAGGTTTCTCGGCCAAACACGCGATCGGAAAGGATGTCGTCCAGCTTTTGCAAAGCGCGTTTGACAGAAAACATATGCATGTCAAATGTGTTGCCCTCGTGAATGACGTATGTTCATTCAGAACATTACTCTTCTTTCAGTGTGCTGACTGATTTGATGCATCGATGGTGGTGTAGACTGTTGGTGCGCTCTTGTCTCGCGCTTACAGCGGGGGTGGTTGCATAGCGGGTGCCATCTTTGGAACTGGAACGAACGGAGCATACCTGGAGAGGATTGGTGAGCCGTCCTTCTTTGAGCTGTCCCCTTAATCCACCCATAGCTGAACTGTGGATGACGATTAGACAAGATCAAGAAGCTTGAAGGCACCCCAGCTGCAGCGAAAGGTGGTTACATGGTTGTCAACACGGAATGGGGCGCGTTCAACAACTCTGTTCGTTTCCTCCTCAATCCTCCACTTCGAGTTCTCACCATTTACTACCAGCGCGCTCATTTACCATCGACGCCATACGATCTCGCTCTGGATCGTCTTAGCATAAACCCGCGATACCAGGCTTTTGAGAAATTCGTGTCGGGCATGTACTTGGGCGAAGTGACGCGACGAGTCATCCTTTCTCTCCTTGACGCGGCACCCAAGGCGCTCGTGTTTCAAGGTGTCTCCACACCTGTATTGGACAAGCAATGGGGACTTGATACCAGCGTGATGAGTGAAGTCGAGGAGGCATTCGGAGAGCCCACGGAGAAGACCACGGTACCACCATTAGGTTCTTTCAACGATGAGGACCTGTCCGCGGATATGAAAGAGAGGTTGGAGCGCGTGAGAGCGGTCGTGGTTACGAAGCTTGGGTTCGAGGATTCGCAAGTTTCTTTGAGAGATGTTGCGGTATGAATTCAATTTCACGCTTTCCCGCCCCGCCCATGTTGATGTTGTGGTTCTCACAATTCGGCCTTTCTTACTTTTTAGATTGTCAGATGGGCTTCGTTGCTCGTTGCTCGAAGGGCGGCGACGTTGAGTGGTGTGGCGATCGCTGCGGTGCTCGTCCAGACGGAACGTGCCGTTTTACCTGGCGACAAAGCAAATCCCGGTGTGCAGACGGACGAGAAGATCAACATTGGGGTTGATGGAAGGTGCGTCTTCGGCAGTCAAACCTTTGTTCCTATGTTCCTATATTGAGATGTTAATTTGCTTAATCGTTTCATTCCAGTTTGATTGAACATTACCCGGGATTCGCGACGACGTTGAGAGAGGCTTTACGTGAACTTGTAGGCGCTCAGGTAGAACAGCGCGTTGTTATTGGGATGGCTAAGGATGGAAGTGGTGTCGGAGGTGCGTGTTTGCGTTTTTTTCCCCGCTTGCATTGCGTCGCGTGAATTGGAAACTAAGAAAAAATGTTGCGTTTGGCATAGCTGCTTTGTGTGCGCTTCAAGCTTCAAAGCAAACTGCATAAAGGCACAGTGGTGGTGGTGACGATGGTTTTATATCATTATCGCTAATCTTTTCACGAGTGGGGGGTGAGGGGCGGGAACGAAGAAGGAAGGTAGATAAATATCTTGGGGTTTGTTGTAATGGTATCCTGTCTTTGCAGTAAGGGGATGAGAAATGATACGGCCCAACATGAAAACGTGTTATGCAATCGCCAATTATGAATTAGTAGTCATTCTCGGTTTGTTTGAAATTTATGATATCAAGCTCTCCAAAACGTCTTCTACCACTCATGTGAGAAGAGACACAAAGAGAGAGAGACATGAAAAACCAAAAAAAGAAAAACTGACAATCGACAATCGACAACCGACCAACTATATCCTGCGCATGTACGTCGCATCGTAAGCGTCGCTGACTTTTTTCCAATCCACAACAGTCCAAAACTTCTTCAACCACTCTTCTTTTCCCCAAATCCCATACCCAGCAGCCATCCATGCGTGCTCGTAAACGGGTAAACAGAACAGCGGGTGGAGGACCTCGCCAATGTTAAGCAGGTCGACCTTGTTTTTCGGGAGGAAACCCTTGTTCGCGGCGGTGGTGTCGTCGTCGTATAGCGATGTAGGCATCCTCGTGAATTCATTCGAGAGAGATCTTTGGGAGGTATGGATGAACCGTGGGTGTGGTGGTTGGCCGGGTGTTTGTGAGGGTCCTGAAGGGGAAGAAGAGAGACCGGATGAGGGTGAAGTGGGTGATACACCTGGGGGTGGCTGAGAGGAGGAGGAAGAGGAGGTTGGGTTCACCCTACTTGGAGAAGCTGGGGAAAACGGTGAGGTGCCAGTGGTGACTCGTCCATCCAACTCTTCTGGTGGGAACTCGTAACCCTCCAAGACTGGGGCGCCCCGCTCGAGCTGGCCCATTTCCTCGCCCAAGATCATGCCTTTGACGTTGGCCATGTAGGAGCGAGAGCGGATGAGGAGGGTGCCGGGGCCAAAGGTGGGGATGATACCGGTGTTGCCGTTTTTGTCGGACACGAACCAAATCCAGCCCGAAGTGAACATGCCCAAGGCGGCGGAGGAGAAGGAGGATTTGAATTGGGCGATGGAGCCGTGTTGCATGCGGAGGGCTTCGCCGAGGGCGAAAGAGATTTCGGATTGGTGGGTGGTCGCTGGTGGTGCGGGAGGTGGTTTCTGGGTTGCGTGTTAGTGAGGGGGGGGAATTTAAAGAGGATAGATAGAGGGCACGTACGAGTTGGTCGAGGAAGAAACTGTTGTTGAGAGCGAGACTAGAGTAGTTGAACGCCAGGGTCCGTTCTTTCAGTGGTGCAGTGTCAATGACTGTCTGCACGACCGTAGAATTTTCTTGTGGTGTTCCTAAAGCCAAGTGAGTGAACGGACAAGAAAAGTATGAAACAACCATGGCACTCACCGCGAACTTCTTCGTTCAAACGGTCCAAGAGACCTTGCTGGTATTCGACGCCGACGGTACGAAGTGCGGCAGGCGGGAGGAACTCCCCGAGGCCTTCCTCGACCGGATACAAGAGGGTTCTGGGACGATGAATACAACGAATTGGAGTCCAATGCAAAGCGACATTTCGCGTTGAAGAAAACGCGTGTTTTGATCTGGAAAGATGAATTTTGAGGCCACTCATTGCGATATACAGGCGAATGTTGTTGCCAGTTGCTTCTTTTGGGTTATTTTTTTCTTCTTTTTCCTTTTTTTTTCGGGGACTTTGTATTTGTACTTGATTGGCGACAGCCTCTCACGATCAGAGCTCACATTGGACACGTATTAACCCACAGACGACAAATTCATTCCTTCAGCATCATACCAAAATGGCTTCAAAATCCACAATAAAACACCAGCCCACAGCGGCAACAAATGCTGTTCAGACCTTGTGGAAAGCCTACTCTACTCAGACCTCGGACAGACTAAAATTCATCGACTCTTTCTTGGTGTTCCTTATGCTTGGTGGGATCGCGCAGTTCGTATACTGCGTGTTGGTCACCAACTTTCCCTTCAACGCGTTTTTGGCTGGGTCAGTCTGTTCTTCTGGTTGTCTCCGACGTCAAGACAATAACTCTATTACTTTTTAGTTTTGGAAGCACTGTGGGGCAATTCGTGTTGACGGCGTCACTTCGATCACAAGTGAACCCAGAGAACAAGAATGAATTCAAGGAGGTTTCTCCAGAACGGTGTGCAACGTGTTTCTTGTTGACTGAAACAACCTTGTACTGACGTTGTTGCCTCGGAACTTAGCGCGTTTGCGGACTTCGCATTAGGATCAATAGTTTTGCACTTTTTTGTTTTCAACTTTTTGGGATGATGTCCTTCCGCGCACACCACGTAGCACCAGAGAAGAGTAATATTATTACATGCATGTCGTTGGACCCGTTGTGATCCTTGTGTATGGATAGAGAAATGGAAGATAGGCGGGATGAGGATCATGATTCGGTATCAGGGCTTCCTTTCAAAAGAACCCGAGCGCTGGAAGAAAGGTTATTGAAACGGACAGGGGATGCAATGGTAGTTGGGATGCGCACTCCGAAGATGACCACTGCAAAGTCAAATACATATTCTCCTGCGGCGCCATCAGGATCTAGTCAAGAAGTGATGAATGGGACAAACCAAATTCGAGATAGGAACGGAGAAACTCTGTCGGAAAAGGGAAAATGAGCCATGACGACGACCAACGTGCATAAGAAGCCTTACGCCGGACGTCTTTGTTCGGAACTTGTGACAAAGCGGGGCTTGGAGGAAAACAGGACGTGAGCAACGAGGAGCGTCCAAAGGAGTCAATCGACATACGTTAGTCCCGTTGACCGCTTTACACCTGCAAGAAATGCACTGATTATGAGAGCGTCAAAGCCAAGATGAGCTTTTTATGGAGTTGTGAGCGATAAAGGGGGGCTATAACACATTGTTTTTGGACTGACCGAGTGTTCCAAGCATGGTTTGAGAACGTGTTTGTTGAAGCACTGCAGAGGAGAGTCAGAGGGGTTAATAATTACATAATCAATCAACGTTGAAAGTCAATTTGAAAAGGCAGTCACGCCTTACATTAAAGCAGACAACCCATTTGCCATCCACAACAACCCGCAGTTCTTCATCTCTCATCTCTACCACCACAACCACGACCACAACCACAACCATCATATCATTCATATCATACTATGGGCTCACGCCCCCCTTCCCCACAAACCATCGGAAAAACTCGTTTCTTGATTGAAGGTCTTCAGCTCATCCGCGACGAAACATCAGAATGGACAAGCGCTTTCACTCTCTTTGGTATTCATTAACCGCATTCCATCTATCTCAAACTTCTTACACTCCCCGGGCCATGTGCAGATACCGTTGAAACATACTTCGACTCCCATGTGGACCTACTTCAACGCAAACTGCAGAAACACAGCGATCGCCTAAAGTCAAAGGCCGAGGAGACTTTCAAGATAAGGGACATCTCAGGTGACTTACTCGCAGAGAACTTTGAAAGGGAGTTCAAGGGCTTTAAGCTTAAAGTGAGCAACCTCATCCTTCAGAGTGGAGCCTTCACTTCACAATGTGGCATAATTGACGCGCGCCCCCGCTTAGCTCAACTCCCGAATCGCCACTCTTTCGAGCTCGTGGCAGTCCGCAAAGGTTGTTCGAACTAGGGAAAAGGTCTCATTCTTCGTTGGCGTGATGACTTTACTCTCCTCTGCGCTCATGTTTGGAATGGCTCCTCAGTACGTTCACTCCTGTGTCCCCTCACTGCGTTTTCAACTTAAACCATCTTCACAAAGATGGGTTCACATTGCATACACCATACAAGGCGGATACCTCCTCCCATTACGCGCATACCAGTACAAAAAGCGTGCTTGGCATTACTTCTTATTCGATCTCTGCTACTACGTCACCGTCCTCAATTTCGTTTACATCTGGTTTTTCCCTTCAAGTCCTGCCCTTTTCATCGCCTGTTATTGCTTATCGCATGGCTCCCTGGCCAGCGCAGTGATAACGTGGCGGAACAGCCTTGTGTTTCATGACCAGGACAAAGTCACGTCCCTATTTGTCCACATATATGCACCTTTCACTTTCACCGTTATACGGTATGTATACGCCTTCATTAGCCGAAGCAGTTCAACTTACCGTCCTCTGTCAGGCATTTTTACCCCAACGCGGACCAACGGTTCCCCGCACTGGCTAAGCTCCCTTACCTCAGTCCGGTCCGAGCGCTGCTATTGAGCGGAGGCATTTGTATGCGTAGCTGTATGCTTTCAGCCTCGAATCAGCTGACGTTGTTCTGTAGATTTGATATGGCAACTTCTGTACTGGAAGGTGAGCTCGGGTGGCCACCGATCCTGTTATGGTGGATTCTGATCTGAGAGCAACACAGTTCCTCCTGGTGGACAGACGCGCGAAAATCCAGTCCGGACAACGCACCACATCTTTCTCATTCCTCCTGAATGACAAACGAGGTGCCATCGGCAAGTTCCTGTCGTCAATAGCTCCTCAATATCGCGAGGCGTCATTTATGTTCGGACAATTCGGTAAGTCGAAGGCACCTGCCCCTCTCGACCTCGTGAGGCTCACAGACCCTACAGTGTATGCTGTGTTGACGGAGCTCCCTGCGGTGTTCCTCCTTTATGACAGCCCAATCTGGAGTGGAACCTTTTTGATTTTCATATTCTCTGTTAGCGTTTGGAATGGAGGAGGGTTTTACATTGAGGTTTTCGGACGCAAGTCAGTATTTCCCACCCCCTGACCCCTTTTTTTTCTACGAATACTCATGACTTCATACTTAGGTTTGAGCTAGAACTGGAAGCACTACGGAAAGAGCTTGCCGATGGTGGCAGCAGATCAGAATCTGGGATATCCACTCCAGGTGGGCTCAGTCGAGGATCAAGCAACGATAATCTTCAAAAGATCCTGCTGCAAAGCAGCGATAGCAGCGACGGCGGATTGCCAACCCCTACGTCCCTTCCTGTCGACTTGCCAGCGGAATCGCTCAAGGATCGGTGACCCCCTTGTGACCTCGTATCTCGGCGTTAATTTATGATCCAAACTATACGAGTATGTTTTACTACCAACGGCGCTACGACAAAGATTTCTCTTTCCCCTCTTTTCATGCTTTCTATGCTCGCCTTTCCCTTTGTTTATTATTTCTATGCATGTTGTGTTGCCGTATC
>CEMH01204121.1:38715-57757 GCA_001179725.1 Macrocystidia cucumis | reverse complement strand
GACTTGACAAAGCACCGAAATTCATCGGAATCGCAGAAGCATACAAACCGCCCGATCTTTGCCGATCAAGAAGTTGCGATGAGGCAACAGTCTGCAGAGAACTTAGGAATGCTGACTCAAGAACACGCATCGAAGGAATGACGTCCTCTCGGCTACCCTCCACGCGTATGCTCTTGGGCAGGATTCCCCATGATCTCTGCATTCGCAAGCCCTTGGCAAATGCACCAATTAATGATGGCAATGACAAATGGGCGTTGAGTCCTTCACCCCCAATTTCACCTCCTGACACCTGTAAACCGCCCTTAAATAGTGGAGAGGAGTAGGTGGTTGAACATTAAACAACCATCTTTACCACCGCAATAACAGAAGGCTGCTCTCTATAACCAGATGTCTCAATCTACGACTGGTGAACGAACGATACCTTACGGTGAGTGACTTCCGTCCCTGATCAGCTCAAGCTGACTCTAGGGACCGTTTGCGCAGTTCGCCTCGGCAAATCAGGCCTGAAAGTCTCGAGGCTCATCCTGGGGACGATGCAGTATGGAAGTCCAGAGTGGCAGAAATGGACACTTGGCGAAGATGCCGCGATAGCACATATCAAAGCTGCGTAAGTTCGAGGCCCTCATTTTAGGTTTTTCTTCTGACTTGGCTTTTCTTGCGCGCAGATATGACGCGGGAATCCAGACCTTTGATACTGCTGATGTACGCAAAGGACTCATTCACCTTTCTCGTGCTCGGCTCACTCCTCAAATCAGATGTATTCGAATGGACAATCAGAGGCGATCCTTGGAAAGGCTATCAAGAAATTAGGGCTCCCGCGAGACGAGATCGTCGTCATGACCAAGGTATGCCCAGTCTGTATCTAGCGTTTGTCGACGTATTAAAGCTACTCGCGGTGTATTCTAGCTGTTCTACACTGTTGCAAGAGACCCGTCTAGGCCCTTTTCTCTCACTTGTGCCGGAGACGATCAATACGGACATGTCAACCAGCATGGGTTGAGTCGAAAGGTCAGCCTGGCGATTCACAAGACGCTAAATCTATTAAAACGAATTGGGGTAGCATATCTTTGCTGGAGTCAAACAGAGCTTAGAACGCTTACAGCTCGACTACGTTGATGTTTTACAATGTGCGGCTCTTCTATCTTGTCACCCTACAAAGCTGAATCTCTTGAACCGGAATTTAGGCCACCGATTCGATGAAGAAACTCCGATTGAAGAAACCGTAGGTACTTCGGTCTTCATCCCGTATAGTTCTGAACGACCGGGTTAGATGCAAGCACTTCATGATGTTGTCCAAGCCGGTTACGCACGGTACATTGGCATGAGCTCTTGTTGGGCATGGCAGTGTACGCACTCGTCTTACGCTTCCTCCAATTCACCTTAAGCTAACTCTATCTGGTTAGTCCATGCCATGCAGAGTGAGTTACATATCGCTTTTCAGCACTTAATGTTTACCATCTATCGCTTCTTTCAACGAACAGACTATGCGATCACAAACAAGCTCACCCCATTCATCTCGATGCAAAACCATCACAATTTGCTGTATCGGGAGGAGGAACATGAGATGTTCCCAACCCTCAAGGTGACGAACCCTATCGTATATGTTGATTTGCTTTTAACCCCAGATCAAGTATTTCGGTGTTGGGGCGATTCCGTGGTCACCTCTCGCGCGCGGAGTGCTTACGCGCCCTGCGGGAACGTCGTCAGCCAGAGGCGCCACCGACTCGTAGGAGCTGTTTCTATTTCGAAAGAGCCCTCAATACTTATCCGAGATTACAGCTTCAACGCCATGTATTCAGGAGGTAAAGGGGCCAACGATATAATCAGACAGTAAGAGGCGTCTCGCTCAACTGACTTTTGTTTCTGTACTCATCTCAACAGTGTCGAGGAAGTTGCCAAGAAAAGAAACGTGAGCATGGCGCAAGTTGCTCTGGCTTGGAGCCTTTCTAAAGAGGGTAAATATCTTCTCTCATTGACTTGTATCATTAACGAGACACATAAAACTGTGAAGGGGTGACTGCTCCAATCGTCGGCACGACATCTATCAAGAATCTCGAGGATCTCGTAGGTGCGTAACAGCCTACTTTCACCACCAGGCCAGTAATAATGTGTTACTTCATAGCGGGAGTACACCTCAAGTTAACGGAAGAAGAGATTGCTTATCTTGAAGCTCCATATCAGCCTCAAGCCGTCGCAGGCCATGCATGACGAGGTGGCGTACGCTCGGGACTCGTCGGGACTCGGTTTTGTATCGTAGAGAGTTGTGGCAGAATCCGACTATCATTTTATGTTTAGAGAGCGTTGAAGAACGCGTTGAGTGCTGTCGATTTGATGGTCATTGAACTTTCTTCACGTTATCGTATGAAGCACCAAGTCAAGCGACCTCTGTTGGGGTAATTTAAATCATTTGACCATGAAGGTATGAAACATTATGGGAAAATAGTATAAGGATGTTAAGTCAGCGCGCAACAGAATTACGGCTGTGGATTAACATGATCCAGCCATTCGTAGGTTCATGTGAAAGACACTGCGCAAGCACTCTGAAGATCATTCCTAAACGTTTGATTGTTACCGCCCCGTGCATCGAGTGTAGGACAACTCAGTCCCGCACAGCATGCCGTCGTCGATCGTCCGTAACTGGAACGTTGATGGTATCGCAGCATGTCATGATCTGTGAGGGTAACTCTTCAGGACTGGGTCATTGAATTGAAATCAAAAAATCCTCACGCAGTGGTATCTGGCCAGTCCAAATGTATCAAACAGTCTCCCACACCCTCCTTGACATAGGTAGCGAAAGGTGCTTGGGCCCCATTGTACGAAATGCTGATTATCGGAACGAGTCGTGTGGCGATTCAACAGCACACTTGATTCAGATTGAAACGAATCACTGGGTAACAGAACAGGAGGACAAGGAACTGCTTTCGGAGACAATGCATTCAGTGGACCTTCGCCACGCGATGTGACAGGACGTAACACGAGAGCTCGATTGTTCCTGTGAGTGCCTCGTCCAGACTCGACGGACGGCGTAGCGGCCCAATCTGCGGGCCGTAAGTGATAAGTATACAAATCGGAATTCTCGTCTCGCCAAGACTCTATTCGGTTATCCGAATGGAAAGAAAACCGTGGCAATGGAACAAAGGGTTTGGAAATCTCGCAAGCGTCAGTCCTGCGAAAACGTGGAGGCAATTGCTCGTAGTGATCGTTAGCGACGATTTCAGATGGTGGGTGGAGATCGTAGTTGTCCGAGGGTGTGCCTCGCGTGTGAAAGCTCAGAAAAGGACCTCTTTCTCCTGAGGAGGGGTTGGAATCCCTAGTAGAAGAGTGGTGTATCCGAGGCTGTGCGTCCGACCGTCTGCGGGCTCGAGGACGAAGCCCACCCATATGAGATTCACCTGGAGGATGCTCAGGATGCTGTAGAGGCAGTGGGTCTTGAATAGCTGGAGTGGCGAGTGTGTCAGGCGGTTGAGACCGAAGGTTTCGTGTACCGGAAGGTGGCTGTATCCGTGTAGATTCTGTCGGACGTTTGGCTGCTGCCCTGCTTCTGAGAACCCGGGGCTGGATGCGACTGGCTTCTGTGTCCGATGGTATTTCGGGTAATTGTTGTTCGCGATTGCGCCTCCCCCGCTTGACTTGTCTCGACGAAGAGCTGGCACGAGAAGATGGGGTCCGAAGGCGAAGGCTTCGACGCAGTGTAGTCTACGACGATACGTGAGCAGTGCGTCTTCTGTTCAGAATTTGGTTGTACACCTACGTTGAGGTTCATTGAGGGACTGCTGAGGATGGATTTGGGTGCTTGTAGAGACTCACATCCTCACGTAGGAGATTTTTTGTGAGAGAGGGATGAGACGGCAGCCGCTAACGAGGGTTGTCAAGGAGTTGCATTACAAACGCCACATTGAGAACAACGAACCTCGAAAAGCGAAAACAGCAACAAGAAACCATCGACTTTGGCCGTTTGATCTCGCTCGACATACAATAAGAGTCCGCATCCGCTTTTGTGCAAGTTAGACAAGGAGGGGAAGGGTTTGTTGTAACCTCAAATTGAAAATTTCTATTTGAGGTACTGGCAGTTCGAAATTGATGTTGAGGATAATAGGTGTTTTAGGAGCTACATGGTATCTCTGAAAGGGGCGGGGTTATATGGGCCTGAGAGGGGGAGGATGGTGGCCACGCTCAACCACTTCGGAAGGTCGGAGTTGGATCGGAGACACAACTTCAATCCCACATAAAAACAAAAAAAAAGTTGGGCAAAAGTCATCCGAAATAAAACTTTCAGCGCTCAAAATTCCAACCTTCCGACTAAGTGTCGTGAAACTTTTGTGAACTATCAGGTAATGATTTTACAAACGATACTTCCGGAAACAGGACATCTCCTGGAGACAATTGTGCATGAAAAGTGCTGTACATTCAAAACGAAACAGCCACGGAATAGAATTCAGCCAGTTTCTGAGGAGGCGAAGTGAGGATTTCCCAATGACATTGCGAAAAATGCTAGTGAGCTAACCTCTTCTTTTGAACTTGATGAAAACGGGGTCCCCGACGGGTCTAGCTTTCTGCATATCATTCCGATCGGGTTTGGGAATGGCGGTTGGGGGTTTTCCAGCCCAATCGACCAATTCGTGGTCATATCCTGCCAAAAGCATGACGAGGATGACCTTCATTTCGAGTTTAGCAACGCGCATCCCTAAACACGGATGACGGCCTATAGACATTAACAAAGGGATTTGCAACTTTCAGAGATCGTCAACGCGGATCCGAGGTAAAAACTGACCAACGCCCCAGCCCAAAAATGCAAACGGCACTTTTTTGTCCTCCTCTCTCCCAGGTCCATATCTGTCTGGATCGAACTTCATCGGCTCGGTATATACATTTTCGTCGAGGTGAATGTCCGCCATATTGTAGGCCAGGAACTCGCCTCCGCTACCAAACCTCATCTTATCTCCCGGATCGCCACTTTGAGATCCCAATTCTAAACCTTCTCGTTTGACGTTTCGTCGCAGTGCGGTGAAATTGGACATGGTTATACGCAATGTTTCGCGTATTGCAAGGTCGACACAGGGCAAAGAGTCCTCCCAGGCTGGCATGGGTATACTTTCGAGGCGTCTGTGCAGAGGCTCTGAAGAAAGGGGATCGGTGTGTGTTTTGATCAGGTTGTCTATCTCGGTAGAGATGCGTGACTTCCAAATGGGATTCCCGCCAAGGTACACGAGGAGCCAGCAGACTAACTTGACGCTAAGTGATGTAGAGGACGAAATGAGACGGAAAATCATACCGTTCATCCCGGTGTTGACGACACCAGCGAAGATAAAGCCCATCATTACCTGCATTTTCGATGCAAGAATCAGTCCACATCTCCCCTTCCACGTTAGATAACGAACCTCAACAATTCGCTGGTTGGAATCTCCTGTCTCGATCAACAGGTCTATTGCATCCATGTTCGGAACCTTGGCGTTTCTCCTTCTCTCAACGTATCCAGTCAACACCATATATAAGTCCCTGGTCGCCTTCGCCTTCATCCTCTTGGCTGATCCAGGAAACCAGGGAAATAGGAGGGACAGAGGCGTACTGCTTTTCTCGAGGTCCCAGTAATGCGTATGCAGAGCCTCGGTGGCAGTTATATCGTCGGCGAGTTCGCGACAGCTGGCCATTCGTACTGTCATCTGAAAAACAAGCTGAACTCTATGTTAGACACCTGAAGACTTTCAAATACAAGATAGAGGACGCACATTGTAAAGTTCTTTAAACGGGTTTATCATCCCTTCATCGCCCCATGTTCTCATCCTACGATCAACATCTTCCATCAAACTAGGGAGCACTGAACAAAACAGAGGAGTAAGACATGAGAATCAGCGACAAGATAAGGGAGACAGACCACTTTCAATGCGATCCCTCCTGAGCAACGTTTGTAATCTCTTCGAGAAGATTTCGATGTTATTGACGCTCTCAACATTTATATTCTCCACGCGAGGAGTAGCTCCAAAGAGTATACGATAGCCCTCCGTGAAATTCAAGCTAGGTTCTGTGAAGAAAACCTTACGCGCCTCGGTCCCTGACATTGCAACGACCCGGCGCTGAGCGCAAATCAGCGACGATAGCAATGAGGAGCTGGTTGATGAACGCACATGAAGAACGTAGAAACCAAACAGGTTCCTTTTGCACGATTTAAACCCACTCCGCATGAAATCATATCGCTTTGTGAAAAAGGTCCATGCGTTAATCAGGGACAGTCCACCCAGATCATGAACTCCGTCTTTCGAGCGTTTCATTGACGATAGGAGGAAAAGGATAGAAGTTGTGAGGGAAAGGACGATTGGTAAAGCGAGTCCCTGATTCGCGACATCCCATTTGCTGAGCAGCGAAGGGAGGTGGGTAGTTGCCATGATGGGGATTGTGATTGAGAGAGTGCTGGGTTGGAAAGGCTTTATGAACTTCCAGATGTCGGGTGCAGTGACAATGCAGGAATCGGAGTATAAGAACCCGTAAGCTATTTCCGGATCGACGGTGTGACACCGATTGCCACTTAAGTTATTAGTGGGAGAGGGTCCGGACCTCTGGGTGAGAAAGGCGGCGGCCGAGAGGGCTCCTGGAGGCGGAATGGCGAACTTGGGCAGGCAAGCTTGGAGGGGGGGACTCGATAGCCCTGCCAACCTAAACTCACGTTAATGGCTGGATTTACGACCAATCGGTGCGGAGAGCTGAGCCTACCAAACATGTTAGATAGTCAACATCGTTGACCATTAGGATTTGGTGTCAAATTCCTCAGAAGGAATGTCAACGATGGTGAATTTCAATTTGGTTGATTGATCAAGTTTTGTGTTTCTCCCCCAGGAACGACATGTTAGAGGAGTGAGTTGGGAAGCGGCCGCCTTTTGATTTAATCAGGAAGTGGTTTCTTCGAGGTGCCGGCTGCAATCGCAGTGTCAGTTGGTGCCACACCCTGAGAGTAGTCGAAGTTGGTGATGGAATGGTTATTTTTAGGGACATCGTTAATTTGGGTGGAGTTGCGCACCGGAGGCAGGAAATTGTCGGGAGGAATATTGCCAGCGTGTGGTCCATGTGGAGTTGGGCATTTTGTCGTGGTGTATTTCGAGGGTCGGGAGGCATTAAATTGCAAGATGGCGATGTTCTGGATGGGTGGTGAATCAATCCATCCTTTTAAAATCTTCAGTGCCATAAGCCTCAAGTGTGCCTATGTAGTGACTCCAGATATACCGTGCGGTTCCCCCTAATTCAACGCCCTTTCGTAGTCGGGAAAATGGTGTATGGTCGAGCCTTCTTTGAATTGAATATGCAGAGGGCGTGGAGATCTGTGAAGGCGGAACTCAGGGGGGCGAAAGTACAAAGACGAGGGCCTCTCTCAGTAGCGAGGGCTGTTGGAGCCTGGAAAAGAGCGCCATCGCTTGATTCGGAGAAGGGAATGGTGAGAGGTTGTGCCGCTAGCCATGGATGACGATTCGATTTCAAATTTCGGCTGCAGGCTTCAGGGCCTGTGGGAAATATCTTAGCTCTGTTCTTGAAGCGCACTTTGGAGATTGTTGTGAAACTCTGCCTTGTCTTGCAGTGTGTATAAAGACTCGATGATCGTCGCCATGTCGAGAAGTCTCACTCAATCATGCCGTCTCTAGCAGCTGCACGGATATCCAACGCCGCTTACTCTCCTACCTTCATCCCTACCTATGTCGGTGTCGGCGCTACAGCCGGAATAGGCCGAGCGATGGTTCAGGCTTTCGCTCACTACACAAACGGACGCGCACACTTTGTCATTGTTGGAAGAAACGCGCAAGCTGCACGATCAATTCTCAATGGCTTGCCCAAGCCTGACGCTACAGACGCAGAAGGCGTCCCAGTGGAATACATTAGAGAATTCCTTCCCTGCGACATTCGATTGATGAAAAACGTTCGCGAAACATCCGGCAAGCTTCTCAGAAGTCTCGACAAGATAAACTTTCTCGTCTTATCAGCTGGTGTTTTCTCTTTGCGGGGGTTCCAACCAACGGAGGAAGGCATCGACGAGAAGCTCGCAGGGAGGTATTACTCCCGTTGGGTGTTCACACGCGAGTTGCTACCCCTGCTTAAGAAAGCACAGGGGGAAGGGGAGTCAGGAAGCGTGATGACAATATTGGCTGGCGGAACGGGACCCAAGGTTGATCTAAACGATCTCGGGCTCAAGAAAAATTACAGTGGGATGGCGGCTATGATGGGAAGCGCCACTTACAACGACCTCATGGTTGCGGTGAGCTTTCGCTGCACGCGTAATCTTACGAAGCCATTCTGACTCTATTGATCATTAGGAGTTTGCCAAACGGGAACCAGATCTTGCATTCACTCACATCTTTCCCGGCTTTGTCGACACTAGCGCAGCAATTCCTTCAAACTTCTTCCTCCGCTCACTTTACACCCTTTTTTACCCACTCATATGGCTTGCATCAGTCACACCGGAAGTATGCGCAGAGCATATGTTGTTTGCTTTGCTGGATAATGAGAACGGCGCGTCTATATGTAATGCGAAAGGGAACAACATCGGAGTTCCGAAGCACGGCCAGATTGGAGATGAAGCTCAAAGTGCACTGTGGGATCACTCTCTGGAGGAAACAAAGTAGTATCTGACTCCGGACGACTCATCTACTTGAAAATTCTTATTCTTGATTTATTGCACCATGGATGGGCTGATTTTAACGTCGTTGAATAACTACACACTGTCAGATCGTATACTAGTCGCCGAGCTCAAGCGCCGCCGTTATGGGGTGGGATGCTGCCGCGCCGATTCGGACGCGTGGTCACTTTGAAGGGGTGGGAAACATCAATCAACATGGCAAACGTGGCTCTCTTAGTATCGTACCTTTGCCACCCCAACATATGTACGCGTCACACATATGCCGCGGCGTACTCTATCCAATAACAGTTGGATTTCTTTCATATAACGCCGCTCTGAACTGCATTGCTCCCCAGAAATGCCGTCTCTCGTCGTTGCTCGCAGCTCCAATGCCGCATCTTGCCCTTCTTACATTCCCGTTTTCGTCGCGATCGGTGGTACTTCAGGCATTGGCAAAGAGATGGTTCGAGCATTTGCCAGGTATACCAAAGGAAGAGCACACATTATCATCCTAGGACGGAACGAGAAAGCCGCCGACTCCATTCTGGCTTCCCTTCCCACTCCATCTCCAACATCCAGTGATAAAACCAATCATTTCAAACGCGAGTTCCTATACTGCGACGTTCAGCTCATGAAGAACGTGCACACAGCAAGCCGGGAGCTTCTTGTACTTGCCCCAAAAATCAATTACCTCGTCCTCTCGGCAGGCATTGTGTCCCTCAAAGGGTTCGATCCGACTGAAGAAGGAATCGACAAGAGATTTGCGTCCAGGTACTACTCTCGCTGGACCTTCACCTACAATCTCCTTCCGGCTTTGCGCAAGGCTCACGAGGCTGGTGAGGCAGCCGGGATGATGTCCGTTCTTGGTGCGGGCTTGGGGCCACCAGTAGACTTGAACGACCTCGGGCTCACGAAGAACTTTGGAGCGATGAAAGCGATGTATGCGACGGGCACTTACAACGATCTTATGGTTTCGGTATGTACTTTCTTGTCTTCTCCTTTTCGGTTGTTCGCTGATTGCTGTACCTTCTCCTCGCCCCCTTTCCGTCAGGCATTTGCAAATCGCGAGCCGGACATCGCGTTCACACATGTCTTTCCAGGATTTGTGATGACAGGATACGGCGCTGGGGATAGCTGGGTCCTACAACTCGTCTTCTTCATCCTCACTCCGATCATTTGGATTTTTGGCGTCAAAGCAGACATTTGCGCCGAATACATGCTCTATGCACTCTTTAATAATATGAAGGGCATGTCGTTGCGTAACGATCGCGGGGACAAAATCCACTCCCCAAAACACGGTTATCAAGGGGATGAGGTTCCAGACCGAATCTGGGAGCATTCGGGTGACAGGAACATTCTTGTGAAGCGAGTGAGCGCCCTTTCATCTGACTATCATCAATCGTATGTTGATGAGCACAAGTTAGGAGTTAGGTTGTCGGACGACGTTTCCTAAACCTCCACTCTCACAGCGTTCGTTCGACATTATGTCATCAACAGCTTTCCAGACACAGAAACTGCAATGGGGCAACTCGGAGTTGGCAGTAGAAGCTGTAGCTGATTCGTGATTCATAGATGAGGAAAACACGCAGTGCGTGCGTGTTAACGTTGCTCGATCGTGTGTATGTGCGTAAATGGGTGCATGATGGCGCAAAACGACTAACATGAAACTGAGGGGCTAGGCACATTAATTACGCTCTCATCGGAATGTATTCCCGCTCTAAAGATGTTCCCTACAGCTGTTAAGTACCGCCAATCGTAACACGTTCGATCGGAACGGAGAAAACCTTGCTGTAATTTGTTCGTCGATCGTTTGTGATTTTGAAGCCTCAACTTCGCCCCGTTGATACAGTTCGTATGGACGCCTCGGCGCTCTCTGATAGTCATATCATCCCCACGACTGCACAGCTCTGCATAACGGCCTTGGGCTGTGCAATGCTCGCGTCGAGTGCGTTCAAATTCGAGACAAGGCAAAGCAGTGTGATGGATGCAGGCAATCTCGGGTAAGTTGAGGCAAGCGCTAGACGAGAAGTAGATGGTTGCTTCATGATCGGGACCTCGTTAACCCAGTCATATGCCCCCTTGGGGTGTGGAGGCCCTTGCGCACTGCCACAACTCCTCGTGGTTTTAATAGCAACTACGAATACGCTCCGAAACTAGAATCCTCAGCTATTCGCCTCATGACCATCGCGCGTCGTCGCGTCTTCGTCACCACAGACCTCCCACAGCAACACGTGTAGAGCTGATCGCCGATGTTGTCCATACAGCTTTGGGCTTTTGATATAAAACGGAGTTCAATTTTGGTGGCAAGGTACCTTTCACCCCACCCCTTCTATTGAGGACGCCGCGATCACACTCCGTATGTGGGCTCCCACAATCTCTTATCTCGTACGGACAATTTCGCGAACACTACGAATAACCAAACCTCCAAGGAAGTTTGCTCTGATGATCGGCATCAATTATCATGAGACGTCGAAGATGCACCTGAAGAAACCTCACGACGATGTGGTTCGGTTTCGGAGGGTTTTGCTGGGTTCGTCATCTCCTTCGCTCCAACTGCTTTCAAGGAGTTGATTGACCTTTTCTGGTTAGATAAATACAAATTTGAAGAACGAAACATCATCACGATGCTTGATCGTGACGATGTTCCCTCCGAGCTTATGCCCACCAAAGGGAACATTGTATGTGTATTTGATGACTCTGGGTCCGTCCTTCGGGATAAGTCCTCTGAATATAGTTATGCAGATGAGACAACTTGAACTGTTCCTCAAGAATCAGGAGGAGGGAGACCAATACTTTTTCTTTTGTGAGCCTTTCTGTTTGTCTACCTGCCGAAAATTCAACGACCCCGTTCCATAGATAGCGGGCATGCCGGACAGTGCCCAAACATGGATGGCAGAGAGCGAGATGGGAAGGATGAGTGTAATGGCCCTCACTGATTGAGACAACGAAAACGTTCAAAACTGTCGTCCCAGTTATAGTTCCCCTCGATGCCGATGATAATGGGACGATTATGCTACAGAACACTATTCTGGATGATGTGAGCCCAATTATTGCTTGTGCCGCTGCACCCTAATTTCGCACAACCCTATTCAGAAACTTTTCGAATGTTTGGTCAAGCCCTTGAAGCCAGGATGTCGTTTAATGGTACGTTTAGTGTTTACGAGGGTCAGAAGTTTCAGGATTGAACCGTTGGCATCAGGCCATATTCGATGCTTGCTGCTCGGAAACAATTCTGGGTACGGCCATGGATGGGCGTGCTCGCAAAAACCGCTGATAAGATAAAGTAGATCTTCCTCATTCAGTGTGCAACCGTGTCGATGGCTGCCGATATTGCTGTGAGTTTTTGCTTCAAGTTTCGCCCTGAATTAGGTTGTTCACTCAGGTTCCAATTCCAGACCGACGGTTCCGAGATCTATGTGGGGCTCTCACTTCGTTTTTGGTTGTTTAACTTCATTCTCAAGGGACAAACTACAGGCAATCGCAAGATCAAAATGTCACCTCCTCAGGTTGAGAAACTGCGGCATCGAGAGATGCTCGATGCACGAACAGGAAGCATCTCACAATGGGCTCAATCTCGGACTTCCACCCTCTCCGGAGTCGCCATGCCAACTGTGAAGTCCTGTCGAGGTTTCTGTAAGAGGAGCGGCAACATCCACAAACATCCATATGTCGTGAGCAAAACTGGAATGCGGTTGTCCAATACTAATTTTGGCATTCATTCGCAGGTGTGTTTTTCAGCATGTCGTGACTCTCAATTCACATTTGAAACGCCTGTCGGAGGGTATCTCACCTCTGTGAGCAGAACCATAATGCGAACGCAGCTCTCTCGTTGACCACATTGTCCACCACGTTGTAGGGGTTGCTCGATATTCTTGGTAGGTTGGAATACCTGCATTATATCAGAGTCTCACACTATATCCGTACTCGCAGAGAAGAGCCCAAACCCTACCCTTCGTAATATTATAGATACCCTCTCACGAAGGGCGGTTGACGTTTCCCAGGAGAAGGTTCGCATAAATCCAGCAGAGTGGGTCCGCATACCGGCCCCTCAGGTAGGCTTACTCGCGATTTATACGCGCTTCCTGATTCTCAGCGTATATTTCATAGGTGTCGAGTCTTCACCCTCTGGTAAGGCCTTCGCATCATTTTCGAGAAATCATACAGATAACTTGCTTGTCAGAATACGAGGGCTCGAATTAACTTATAGTCGATCCGAAGCTGAATTCGTCGCAATCCCCAAGGCTTGCGGCGTTAGACTCTCTTTTCTTTTCTTTTCTTTCTGTTTAACAAGGCGTTAGTATGCATACTTTATTGTTTCGTAAGAATAGTGCACTTTTATCTGCATTTGCAACTTTCGATCAGCATTAAGCGAGCGCTCTTTCCGACCCACGTGTCACAGTTGGGGAAAAGCACGCGTCGTGTGCGTGTTGCTCGATCGTGTATGTGTGTCGATGGGTGCATGGAGGTGCAGAACGACCGACATGAAACTGGACCACTAGCTATAGGGGGCTACGCACATCCATCATGATCCCATTGCAATTGGACTCCAAAAATGTTCGTCACATCCGTTATCATCGGTCGTAACCCCTTTGGTTGGAATGAAGGAACGTTACTTGCACAGCACGGCGAGGATTATCTGAATTCGGTAAATTTGCGTGCTAGAGATCGTCGATCACACGAACCGATGTCACCGAGTCCAAAGCCTCAGCTTCACCCCGTTCTTCCAGCTCACGCGAGCACCATAACCCCCCCTGATGGTCATACCCTCCCCACAGTTGCACGGCCCCGCACAGCACCGGCTGTCTAAAGTTCATGTCAAGAGCGGCCAACAATCGAGCCGACACAAAGTGAATGTGAGGGGAACAGGGATGCAGGTGATGTTCGACAAGTTTGGCAAGGTCAAGACGAGAAGAAGCAGATGCTTGTTCGTATCACCTTGGAGAGCTGGGGTGCCCTTCTCGGGTGTGTCTGCGGGTACCATACACACCGCCCCTACTGCAACGCTTCTTGTGTTTTCATAGCAATTACGGACGTGCTCCTGAAGTAGAGTTCTGGCCCTCCTCATGATGAATAGGGCTTGCTAAAGTTTGTGTCGGTTGTCTGACAATGATTAATGAGGTGTCGTCTACACGTCTTAGCAGACCTACGAGAGAACGCACGCAACCACGGCAATACCTGTTTGATTCGCGTCAAATTGACCACTTGGCACTGCTTTCTCGATTTTGTTATATTTACGTCATCACCCTCCACGTGCAGAAGCCGAGACGGCATCGAGCTTTCTATAAGAGGGCTCGGGATTCTGATTTTGGTGCTGTCGACAACCCCTCCCTGCGTCATTCCCTCTATCGAGGTGCCGCGACCACGCTGGGCGCTGGCCCCGTATGTGGGCTCCCACAGTCTCCTGTCTCGTACGGACAACACTACTAATAAACACTCCTCCACGGAAATTCGCTCTGATGATCGGTATCAATTATGAGAAGACGTCAGTGATGCACTTGGAGAAATCTCACGACGATGTGATTCGGTTCAAGCAGGTTTTACTAGGTTCGTCATCTCCTCCGTTGCAAATACTCTCCATGAGATGGTTGTTCTGATTTGGTTAGAGAAGTACTGTTTTCAAGAAGGAAACATCGTGGTGATGCTTGACCGCGACGATGTTCCCTCGGAGCTGAGGCCCACCGAAGAGAACATTGTATGGATTTGACTCCGTCCTCCGGGATGAGTCCCTTAAATATAGTTTGCAGATGAGACAGCTTGAACTATTCCTCAAGAACCAGAAGGATGGGGACCAATACTTTTTCTTTTGTGAGCCTGTCGTTCGTCTCCTTGCCAAAACTCAACGACCTCGTTCCATAGATAGCGGGCATGCCGTACAGCGCCCCAATATGGATGGCACAGAGCGAGATGGGAAGGATGAATGTAAAAGCCTCAACCGATTGAGATAACACAATCATTTTAATTTTCTTGTTGCCAGACGTCGTTCCTCTTGACGCCGATGATGCGCTAAACAGGAAAATTCTCCCGCAAAAAACCATTCTGGACGATGTGGGTAACGTGTGTCCCTGTCGCCGCTCACCCCTAATTTTGCACAATCACAACCAGAAACTTTTCGAGTGTTTGGTCAAGCCCTTACAGCCAGGATGCCGTTTAATAGTAAGCTCCAGGTCAACGGGGATCAGAGTTTCAGGACTGAACCGTCTTGTATCAGGCCATCTTCGATGCTTGCTGCTCGGAGACGCTCCTTGGTACGAGGATGGAACACTACGATTATGAAACCACTCATAGGGCTCGTTAGACCTTCCTCATTCGGTGTGCAACCGTGTCGATGGCTTCCGATATCGCTGTAAGTTTCCGCTCCAAGTTTTGCCGAGAACTAGATTGTTCACGTCGATTCCAGACCGGCGGTTCCGGGATCTATGTGTGTCTCTCTTCGCATTCGGCTGTTTAACTTGGTTCTCAAGCGCCAAACCACAGGTCATCGCAGGATTGAACTGTCACTACCTCAGGTTGAGAAGCTATGGCATCGAGGGACGCTCTCTGCACGAACGGAAAGCATTTCGCAATGGGTTCAGTCCCGGACTTCCACCCTTTCTGAGGCCGCCGTGTCCACTGTAAAGTTCTGTCGAGGTTTCTGCAGGAAAAGCGACGACAACCACAAGCATCCATATGTCGTGAGCAAGCAATGTCATGCGCTTGTCCAGATACTAAGTTTGGCATTCATTCGCAGGTGTGTTTTTCAGCCTGTCGTGATTCTCAGTCTACATTTGAAACGCCTAGTGGCGGTTACCTCGCATCTGTGAGCTCAACCCTCATTGCGAATGCGGTTCTGTCGCTGATCATATAATCCACAACGTTGTAGGGATTGCTTGATATCCTTGGTAGGTAGTAATACCTACATTTTTCGGAGTCCCACTGAGTGTATCGTATTCGCAGAGCAGAACCCAAACCCTACCCTTCGGGAGGTTATAGACGCCCTCACACGGAAGGCAATCGACGTTACCCAGGACAAGCATCGTGAGGACCCAGCGAAGCTGGTCTGTCCACCAACCCCTCAGGTAGGTTTGCTTGCTCCTCATACGCGCTTCCGGATGATTGATGGATGCTCCATAGATGTCGAGTCTTCATCCCTTGGTAAGTACTTCGGATCATGTTGGAGACGACATATAAATGACTTGCTTGCCAGTATATGAAGGCTCGGCTTAATCTGTAGGGGACTCATGGGTGAATTTGCTGCAACCGCCAGCACTGAGCCCCCTCTTTTTCTCCCTCTTTTTGCTCTCTATCCACAAGTCGTTTGCATCTATGTATGCTTTTATGTTTTCGTAAGCTAAGCGCTTTTTTATGTTGTCGTACCTATATTTCACGATTCCATGTGGTCGCCCTCAGCTAGCAAATGTTGCCAATTTGATCGGTCGTGTGATATCTCCCATACCTTCTTTCTTGCGGTGACTGCAACCTGGACCCACGACACTTGCTTCCGACGACGGATTCTGGCAACCTCACCGCCTTCAAGCAGCGTGACGCATTCTGGATGCCTCTGAAGGTGCACGAGCTCATATGCACATTTCTGAGAGATAAATCTATCCCTCCCGTCAGAGTCATCTGGTTTTGGGCTTACAATCACATCACCCCGTTGAAATGCTTAGATTCAGACATGCAGGCGAGTAAACGGCTATAGAACCACATCTACAGAAAACATGATAGAATAGTCTAAAACACCGCACCGAAAGATACCGAAAGAAACCATAAATATCGATTTAACCATAGCCAAGAAGACTACCAGACAAACGACTGCACTGCCCCTCACACAAACGTACCCGTAACCTGTCCCGAGTGCTCCCAAAGCCGCTTGGGAGCTTCGTCGCCCTTGTGATTGTGTTTAGGAGTTGCCTCGTCTCCGTGTTCGTTTCGCAACGACATCCCTTTTTGGTTATCCAACAGGGCATAAAGCATGTACTCGGCGCATACTTCAACTTTGACGGCGAAGAACCAAACCAATGGGGTAATAAGGAAGAAGAAAGCCTTTGCGGACGAGCTATCGCCGACTCCAAACCCAGTCTTCACGAATCCAGGGTAAATGTGCGTGAAGGCAATGTCTGGTTCACGTTTCGCGAATTCCTAGAGTGCAAAGGGGAGGGGAGGGTAAGAAACATGAGCGCAACCGTCGAGTACCCGAAACGAATGCACTCAACTGAGACCATAAGATCGGTATAGGTCCCACTTGTCAACATGGCTTTCAACCCTCCCCAGTTCTTCGTCAGACCCAGATCATCCAGGTCTGCGGTGGGCCCCATCCCGCCAGCAAGAACAGACATCATTCCGGCAGGTTCGCCAAGTTCACGAGCTTTTCGCAAAGCTGGCAGGAGATCGTAGGTGAATACCCAACGAGAGTAGTATCTGGAAGCGAGTTTCTTGTCGATACCCTCTTCTGTTGGCTCGAACCCGCTGAATGCAAAAACGCCAGCGGATAGGATGAGGTAGTTGATTTTTGGGACGATTGTGAGAAGCTCGCGACAGGCGGCGTGTACGTTTTTCATCAGTTGGACATCACAGTACAGAAATTCACGTTGGAATTTCTGGACTCCGTCTTCTTGTGAAGGTGATGGGATGGGGAGGCCGGCAAGTGTGGTTTCAGCAGCTTGTCGGTTTCGTCCGACGATAACGAAGTGCGCTCGTCCTTTTGTGTAGTTGGCAAATGCTCGAACCATCTCCTGACCGATGCCTGATGTTCCGCCTATGGCGACGAACACAGGGATGAAGGAGGGGTGATATGAAGCGTTGGAGCTGCGAACTATGGAGAGGGAAGGCATTCTCGTGAGGGTTGGGGGGTAAGGATTTCACCTGGTTATTTATACATCTCACAGGGCGCTGGTGTTGATGCGGTAATACTGCATCTAAAGGTCTCAGCATGATGATGATGATGATCAGACCATTACAAGCACGGATACCATCATGAAGGTTCAAACGTTCCCATAGGTTCACATGGGTATTACGATGTGCCGGCTGACAGTCCCTCGTCAGTCTTTAACACATCACCCCTGAAACTGGGCACACGCGTTCACCGGCAAGTGGCAGACGGATCAGTCAGGATTCAGGAACACTCGTCATCAAGCTCTGCGCACCAAGCAACGACGAGCGCTGATAAAGACAATGTCGGCAGATAAACTGTTGTTCCATGTCGTGTTGGAAACATTACGCCTTGTCTGGCCAAAAATGTTGAAACCTTTCCTTTCCTCGGTTTTGTGGCGGGTTGAGCACAGTGAAGTTTGTTTGGCTGAGATGTAGCAAGATGGCCGCTTTGGACCTGGTCACCCGGAGATCAAGAGGGCGCTGTGAGGCCCTACTTCAAAGTTTTGGGTTGAAATCAAAGAATCCGAGAAACCACTGTACATAGCAGGTTTCATCTTGTTTCCATTACTGTATGCTCCCATAATCTCTGCTGCACCTCGCCTCTGGTTTGACCGTGCTTTGGCACCCCAATGTCCTCTCCATTCGCATCGCGAATAGACGCGCCCCGTTTGCTGTCCAACAGAGCGTACAGCATGAAGTCTGCACAGACTTCAGGTGATATCGAGACGAGCCAAAGAAGCGGATAGACGAGTGCGTAGACAATACGAAAAATTGGGTTCGTAGGGACAAGGGCGTTCGTGTTGACGAATCCGGGATATATGTGGGTGAACGCGAGATCTGGCTCTCGTTTTGCAAATTCCTGGCAAAGAAAACAATCCGAATGAGAAAGACACGGCAGTCGAGGTGAAGGTAACAGCGTACATCCACCATAAGGTCGTTGTACGTGAGACTCCAAGAAGTTGCCTTCATTCCGGTGTAGTTCTTCTTCAGGCCGAGATCCTCCACATCAATCATAGGGCCCCATCCCCCTCCGAGGATGCTCATCACACTTGCGGGCTCTCCTTCATGGTGGGCGTTTTTCAACAGAGGTAGCAACTCGCTGATGAACGTCCATCGCGAATAGTACTTGACGGCAAGATTGTCGTCGATGCCCTCTTCGGTCGGATGAATACCGCTGAGCGACAGTACTCCGGTTGAGAGGACTAGAAAGTTAACCTTCTCCAAACTCGCTGCAACTTTTTTGGAGGTTGCGTGAACGTTCTTCATTAAGCGGACGTCACATGAAATAAATTCCCTTTTGTACTCCACGGCCGTCGACTCCGCGTTTGTAAAGGAGGGTGTGGGTAAAGCATCAAGAATGGCCTGAGCGGCCTCGGCGTTCCTCCCAATGATTATGATATGGGCGCGACCTTTGGTGTAACCCGCGAAAGCTTGAACCATTGCTTGGCCTATTCCTGATGTCGCACCAACGCCCACATAAGTGGGAATGTATGCCGGGGAGTAGGCAGAATTATGTTTTCGAGCAGCTGCAAGTGTGGGCATGAGGAAGCAGAGCGATTTGAGAGTTGGCAATACTGACGCGTTTGCAGAGGGCACAGG
>CEMH01204121.1:0-38653 GCA_001179725.1 Macrocystidia cucumis | reverse complement strand
CCTGATCAACGAGAAAGCCTATTTCCTGCCCTCTTCCAGTAAGGACAACCCAGACCACAATGATTCCCTGTCGAATCGATCATTGAAATCTTCTCCTCAACTCAGCGTAGATTTCTGTACAATATACGGCAGGTTGTGGTGGTGCATCATCGTGTTCCCACAAGAGGCTGATATTCACTCCTTCAGTGGTGCTCAGCATTCCCAGAGGCTGGAAAACTCAAACACTGGTTCCGACTATCGTTGGGTACATCAAATGTTCCTATATCGATATTCTTTAACGCCTCTTGGGTTTCTCAAAATCTGATCCAGTCACCGCCTCTGTGTGCTCCCACAACTTCTTCTCAATCTCCTCATTGCCGTATTTAGGAGATCCAACATCGTCTCCTCGCTGGTTCCTCAACGACAAGCCCTTCTTGTTTTCCAGCAATGCGTACAACATATACTCCGCGCAAATAGACGGTGGCGTTGCAAACATCCAGATAATAGGATAGAGAAAGATGAAAATCAGGCGAAGGAGCCAATTTGTGGGAACCAGAGCGCGGGTGTTGACGAATCCTGGGTAAATGTGCGTGAAAGCAATCGTTGGCTCGCGTTTTGCATACTCCTGTGAACACGAGTTGGAGTTGGCATCAAGGTCTCTGGGAGAAAGGAGGGAGCTGCATACCGCCATCATCAAATCATTGTACGTTCCGCTCTGAATCATCGCATTGAAGCCGCTGAACCCCTTCTTCAGCCCAAAATTGTTGACGTCGATCATTGGCCCCATCCCCCCGCCGAGCACGCTCATCACTCCAGCCTCCTCTCCCAACCCGTAGGCTTTCTTCAGCAGCGGAATCAAGTCGTGGATGAAGACCCATCGTGAATAGTACCGCGAGGCCATCTTCTCATCAATTCCCTCACTAGTTTCTTCCCATCCTCGCAAGGAGAACACGCCTGCAGAGAGGACGAGATAATTGATGGTTCGGAGACGGCGCATGAGCTCGTCAGTCGCGGTACGGACGTTCTTCATTAGGCGGACATCACAATAAATGAACTCGCGCTTGTATTCCGGTCTCTTTGTCTCGGCGTTCTTCTCTGACCCCGAAGTGTCCTCGTTTGCTGCAGAGTCCTCCGGAATAGGAAGGGAGTCCAGAATACGTTCGGCGGCTTGACGGTTTTTGCCAATGATGACGATGTGTGCCCGACCATTGGTGTAATGTGCAAATGTTTGGATCATCGCTTCACCAATACCAGCGGTCCCGCCTACAGCGACGTAGACGGGTGTATATGATGGCTTGTAGGAGGCGTTGAATTGGCGGACAGACGGAAGAGATGGCATTGCTTTGTGGGTGTACGATGAGGGGAAGAAGTGAAGGGAGCTTGTGGGCATGCTAACTCATTGGTTTGGAACATCCTCTCACTACGTCATCGGATGATCATCACAAAATCAGCCGCGAGTGTCGAGAAATCATATGAACAAGGATACATTCAATTTTACAGCTAAGTACAAGGTTTCAATACAATCATCAACAATTGTTCGAGTGTTTCACAAATCAAAGGTTAAGGAAAAGAGACTGGGAAATAAAGAGACCGAATAAAGCATATGTGGATATTAGGGAATAAAACGAGGAAGAGCAAAAGGGTATGATGTCACAAGGGCGACACGAAGAGACAAGGAAAAATCCATGAACTGACCACAACACCAAAACATTCACGACTGAACATGCATCACCCACGAATCAGGCCCTTCTCCGACCTTCTGCTCCAACCCCATAAACCAAACACTCTTCATTAGAAAATCAACCCTCCGAATCCCGCCCCGCTTCTCCTCCTCGTACCCTCTCGTCCCCCTTACGCGCTTCGTGTATCGAGCCTCATACGCTCTCGCCACCCTCCTCACATCTTTCTCCGAGGGCAACAACTGCAACTCGTCACGCGAGATGTTCTGCCTCAAAGTCGTGTAAACCGCTTCCAACACGTCCATCACCGTCACGTATGACTCTTCCAAGCGCGAGCGCGTATGCATGGAAGGGTACACGTGGATTCTCCAGGGAAGGTGAGGTGAGGTGATGGTGAGGTTCGTGAGTGGTGGGCTAGTGGCGGGTTCGCGGAGGACGCCGGAGGGGATCGCGTCGTATTTGGTGGTGATGGATTCGGGTGGGAGGGTGATGTCAAAATCCAACCGAGGGTGGTTTGAGAACCGGAGGAGAGAGTGGACTTTGAATGGTCCAACAATGGCGGGGGTTTGAGGGTGCTGGGAGTGAAGTACGTGCCTAGGTGGTGGCTCTGGGTAGGAGTGGAACGACGGTGGCGGGAACGGTGGTGGGGGAAACGATGTCGCGCTCTGGTAATGGGGCTGAGAGGAAGACGTAGTGGATGGTGGTGGGTAAGACGAAATGGTATACGGCGAAGGTCCGGGAAAACCTTGAGGGGAATAGGGGCTGGATGATGTTCTGGACATTCGGACTCGAGGTAGTGGCGTTGATGTAGAAGTAGTTGGTGGTGAGTGGTACGTCGCCGTCTTGGAAAACCGAACGTGTTTCCCTGGCATTAAGTAGGAGTATGGAGTGACGAGAGGACGGTGGTGTGCGAATTGATTGAAACGACCGGAACGTCGTGCGCTCTTATAGCGGGAGAGCAAGGAAAAGACGCGGAAGCGCAGGCGCTTGAGAGTCATCTCAGGACGAGAGAAAGTGGGGCGCAAGGTGATCGGGAGTTAGTGCTTTACAGCTCTTGCGCCGCCATGAGAAATGAATACGTAGCTGATATGACAACCCTAAAGCAGTCCACCTCCACCCAAATCGGGCAACCTCCCTCGTTTGCCTCGAGGCTCCCAGGTCGGTTTTGGCCATAGCATTGACTTTCTAGATCCATCTATAATCCAGCGTTGAATGACTGGAAACTGCGGAAAGGACGCAATTCATAAGCTATCTTGGGCTGTGCATGGAATGCTGGAGAACCTTATACGGAATCGTCGCGGAACGTTCGTCGGGTCCATCTTACCAGAACAGGTAGTCGGGGTGAGAAAGAAGCAGGATGGACGCATAAACGAAAAAGATGGGGGTGGAAGGGTGGAGGGCTGGTGGATTCACGATCAGTCCTCCTGATCATTCACAAATCATTGATTCGCACTCTGGAACTTCATTCCGACTCCACGGGAAGCGCTGTTTTAGCGATGACAAAATCTAACAGCTTCTGCAGATTGATTTCCCAGATTAATTACAGATAACTTGTGGGGTTGGCTGGTTAAGTTTGATTAGGCGCCCGTTCTCGTCATCATAACTTGCTAACTGTGATCAAATCTTCAATGAACCAAAAAACATTATCACGCGCATCTGAACACGAACCAGTATATTCATCGCCACGTCAGCACATCGCCTTTACTTCCACTCAAGTGACAGTTAAAACGCCACGTCAAGACTGAGTCGGGTTTAGCATGGAGTAACTTTCACCGATCTTGGTGGAACGCGACGGAAAGGGTACTCGGCGGGGCCATAACTTCTGAATGGAGATTCGGGAGCCTCGTTTTACGGCCTGCGGAAGTCGCTCGCCGACGTCAATCCTAGGGAAAGGTGAAAAAGGGGAGATAGCTGAGGTTTGGTACCCGTGCGTTGCTGACAATTCATGCAAAGCGAACAAGGGTATCAAGACAGGAGATTGTTATGGTTGGCACAGTCCAAGGGCAAGAGAGTTTGTCAAGGATGAGATGTCCTAGGGGCTCGGCTCTTCGTGACTGCGAGACCCAGGTGTCAATGATACGAATGTGCTCCTGAGGAAAGAAGCCGGCGCTACTTACCTTGTTCACAAGCCGTCTTGGCGGTGTGTTTGGAGCCGAACCCGAAGGGAGTTATTGCAAAGAATGAGGCTAGGTTGAGGCGCATGTGGCCAAGAAAGGCCATGAGGGAACGGTTGGCAACGGAACCCGGAACAAGAGTTTCAAAGTCACAACAAGAGCAAAGCGCGTTCCAGTTGTTCCGTCGCAACCCCCTTGCTCCGGGTTAGCCACGTGGCAACGTGGGAACGGTGATGGGCGGTTGTGGGCGGTGGTCAGTACGATCGGTCGATCATCCGATCGTCACAGCTTCGATTAGATTAGATTGTCAAAGAATCCAGCGGTAAGCATCCTTCCACCCCGAATGGCGCGATGCGATATCAGCAACTCGCGAACCTCTTTCAACTCGGTTGATTCCCGACGTATTTCGTCACCTGATCATTCCCGCGGCACACACAGAGTGTTTACATAAGTTCATGACGTTGCAAGTGACCACATCGTTAGGGCAGAGGGTTAGTGTTGAAGATTCCTGGAAATGAAAGTGGGTTCGACAGCTCAATTTCGGTGGTATCACAATCAGTTCAAGTCGCCAGAGAACAATTGATGTCGCGTTCGTATTGTTCGCGAACGAAGCTAAAATAGATTAGTCCAGTTGATCTGATGACTTTCCGGCGGAACAGCGCCTCGTCCAAAGTCAGCAAGAACGGTGATAATACCACACTAACAACCATACTTGATGGGAGTGCAAAGAAGCGAGCCGAGTACATTTGATTTTTCTATGCTTTTATGGGGTACATACATTTGGTTTTTTTTATATCTGTGGGTTGCGAGAAAAGCGAAAGGAAGCGGAGAGCGTAGGTAGAATGGAGCAGGTGGTGGGGTGGCAGTAATGAGCACAACTAAGGGAGCAGCGAGGCGGGGCTATCGTATCTCTAGACGGCAGGAGGAACCAAGTAAAAATGAATAAGAAAAGCGAAAAGGTCAAGAAGATGACGATAATAGTGGTGGCCAGGGGTGAACAGATATTGAATAAGGTATGGTAATAAGAAGCGGGAGTGTGGGAGCGGAAGGAGAGCGGGGGAGGAAAAGGGGGAGAGAGTAGGGGAGAAGAAACGAAGTGAAGAATTACGATTGACGTCTTGCACTGTCTAACGTCCCAAACACCAAGGAAAAGAGGAATGCATGGTTGTGGTACGGGATGCATGGTGTGTTTGATGAAGATGTCGTCCCAAAAAAGAATAGCATGGTCGGATTTTTGTCGGGTGACAGATTGAACGAGGACACAAGAAATGGCGGTGAAGTGTAAGGCGTGGGGTAAAAAAAGGAGGGAACGGGGACCCGAGGGAGGCGGTCTAATTACCCCAAGTTTTAGATGACATTGAGCTCCCAAACTTGATCACCCTTGGTGGTCCCCATCAACCCCAGGAATTGTATCCGTCCAAGTAAGAAATCCACTCGTTTGATACCCTTCTCCTGTTCAAGGAAGCGCATGCCCGGGTCAATGATACGAGCGCAACGGTCAAAGTAGCTCGTATCAATGCCTCGAATAACCTCCAGCGGCTCCCTGTTGTATTCGTCCGGATGAACAGGAAGCCGTAACGCACGGTAGATCCCATTAAATACGTCTTGAACGCTGACGAAGGCATTCGGAAGGTGTGGTTGCGAAGGCTCAATGGAGATATTCCACGGTAGTAGTGGACAAATGATGAGGATACTTGGCAGCGGCGGTTGTGTTGCTGGCTCCGCTAGAGTGTGTCGGGGGAATTGGTGTTCGAGAACGGCGGGTTGGGACCACAAATCGTACATGGCACCCGCGGGAGTGTCGGGTTGATATGCGAGCAGACGATGGATGCACATCCCTGTTGAGCGCTCCTCGGCGTGGTGTGGAGTGGTGATGGAGAGGTCGTCATCCGAGTACTGGAAGGGCGCATGGGTATAAACCACAGGAGTTCCACCGAGAACTGGTGGCGGTGTGATTGGTGCGTCAGACGAGGATGAGGACGGAAAGGAAGTTTCAGTGAGGGTTGGGGATGGAGCAATTGGAATTGGCGAATAGAGGACGTTGGTTGGAGCGAAATGTACGCGTCGTGACATGGTGGGATGAGGTTGAGTTCAAGTTGTTTAGCGGTTCAAGATTTAGAGGAAAAAGCGGGATATATGGGAAAGTTACAGCTGAAATGGAAATCGCCGTTGCGCAGCCTCTCGGGGCCAAAACGGGAACGTGCCGGCTTGATGCTGTTCGAAGTTCACGAAAGCTGTTTGCTGTTTTGTTTGCTGTGATTCTGCGAAGCTGAGCAACCTTTGGAGTTGAAAAAATGAGAGAAAAGTAGGGTTCTGGCGTCAAGCCACGTTGTTGCTCTGGGAGAAGTGAGAAAGACGTCGGTTCACATCAGGAAATCCTTTTCCCTGTAATCGATAAGATATTCCCTTTTATGGAAATAGTAACACCCAGTCACGCAGGAAACCCTCCAAAAGTGGGTTACCATACCAACACACATCGCGGCGCGGTGCCAAGGTGGGTTGAAGGTCCATCGCTCTCTGACAACAGTTATGTGGATGGTATGTGGGGTGCATTTCCCATGAGATGGATGGAACCCACCAGCGAAAGGCAACAACATCACCACCAGGGCCAACCGTTATCGCATGACAGATGTTGGGCGCTGAGGAGTTGATGGCATCGCGTCGCTGCTTCAAGTCCACCCGAACAAGGATGATAATAAGTGCCGTGGCAGTATTTGATTTGCTGCGCCTGATAGATTAGATGAAGACAGGTCGATCGTGAGGACAACAACGAACGGGGATGGTAGGAATATTGTTGTCCTTGTTGTAGAACCTTTAATTGCGCCTACCAAATCGCTCCGATTGAGCGCTCATGGGAATACGCTAGGGTGGAACCCTTCATGCTGAAGATGAGATCGGGGAATTGTCTCCCGTCGACTTAAGAACGACAATGCTCGAAACAAAGGAATGGGGAAGATGGCAGTGGGGAACAAGGATTGGAGTAAGAAGGAACAAGAGATGGTGCCCGCGAAACCAAACTTACGTTTCCAGGCTGAGGCCACGATGCGTGCATCGTGTTCTAGGGGAACGTGGCCCCTGTCGTGACCTTGCCTTTCGGTGATAGATTTTGATGGATCGCAGACACAACAACTCTTCGCGGGTTCAGCAAGGCTCACGTTTGAAGATGCAACGCGTCTCCAGCTGGGGGCCGCGGCCCCTGTGCAGCTATCTTCTTCATGCCCAACTCTCGCGGCAGTTCGAACGCGGCTGTGTTTCATTGGGACGCGTCAGAGTCGCATCACGTGTTTGGTTGACATTCGTCACGCTGGCGTTTACGGTTTGGTGCACTTTACGTTTCTGCAGTGCCTTCACAGCAAACACGAGTGCATTGGTGTAGGCTGCCCCATCTTACGGGGCGTGAAAAGTTGTAAGAAAATTTGCTCCTCAATATTTGATTTGCAGTACAACGATCAAGCCTGACATCCTTAATCATCCGCAGCTGTCCCCAGGCCACACGGGCCAAAGATAGATTTGAGATTTGGCACGACCGACGACCGTTGACACAGATCCTCTCCTTGATGCTTCGGGACGCAAAACGCGGACTTTTCACTACCAGACTCAATCACGTTACCCTTATCTGGCTGTCTCAAGCTGTAAAACCATTCATCGCTCTTTCAGCAGTGTGCGTCGTCGAGTCGGGAAAGTTCCTCGCCGAAGCCTTGCTGAACCTATCTTATGAGTCTGGGGGAAAATTGGAGCAGTACACTAATGACCATGCTCTTAGGAAAGAATGTAGTTCCTCAAAACCTTAGATTGGCCTGTCGAGTCGAAGATCTCCGAAATTTCACCTATTGTCACTTCTGTCGATTTTCGAAGAACACACAACATGGACTCAATTTCTGGATAAACCAGCCCCTTTCCGTCATTGAGCATAGATGAAAGCTTCGTTGGCTGTTTCGGGACACTTATGTTGTCGTCACGGTGAAGAACGGGTGTGCCTTTTTCGTTCACAGCATCTTGATGCAAGCCACTGTTGGCCGTTCACATTTGCACTTCGCCGGTACCCGTTGTCCACGCGACGATCCATTTCCTTCACCGTGTGGCGTAATGATTGCTCCCACCGGTACATAGGATCTTCGCCGTCTGCGAAAAGGCCGTCCCTTGCGGGTAACTTAGACGTGCTCCTCGCCTTTGTTGAACGTGTATGACTCCATGCTGTAGCCAGCTTTCCGCGATTTTTATTGCCGCGGTACCGATGAATGGATTGCGGTTTGGTCATGCAGCACATCCTGTTCATTTCGTTCTCGACTTGCATGTAAGGGATCATCTGACACCAGTTGGCTCTCACGCAGGTACATTCCTGAAGCCCGTGACTTTCAGACGTCAAAGCAAGGTCCCATACCTTGGGGCTCCCACACAAGTGCGAAGACCTCGGTCGAACTCAAGTAACTCAACCTGCTTCATCCGTCCTCCCTCCCCATTTGGGTGCCGTCTGTTTCCTCAAACTGTCCTTTCCAAAGACCTATTGATACCAGTTGTGTTCCCACATATCGCCGTTCCGACATGCATGAAGCAGGGGACAATAATGCCTCGATTCCGCACTGAGTGAACAATTGCAGCGTGGTTGTGACTTCATATTTCCGCTTCCCTTTTGTGAAGTCATGAACGCGTAATTCAAATTTTGCTCCTCAAGCACTACCACCACGACCCTCGTCTCTCTGGAGGTCTCCCCTGATGTTGTTAGGCCTAGCATTTCTTCAATATACGTTCACACATACTCGATCGGCGCTTATCAACGGAACCAGCTCTGACATATGGAGCCCCTATATCTGTCAATCTGTTGATTTCTCATGACGCCTGTGATCGCAGTCAGGAGGCACCTCCACCCCCCCTTCCCTACGAACATCGAGGTACTCGCGGAGTTAGATAAATAGGTACCAAGAAAAGCTTCTGGTCTGTCTGGCATGGTCAAGTGAAGCACAAAATTCCTTTTTCAATAATAAACGGTACAGGTTACAAGACAGTTCATGAACAGTAATTATTGGTGGTTATATGAACCCAAGGGGTCAAAATATCCTTTGGTTACCTAAGTAAGGAAGGTTGGTAGCGATCAGAGCAAAGAAAACAATTTGAAGGAAGTGAAAAAACGGGGGAAGGAAGGGGGCATGCCGGTTAAAATATTTTACTTCAAGTTGCCGAAACTGACAACTTCCAGATATTGGGGTCGCTGCTGTCAGACGACAGTCCCCGAAATATCAGCCGTCCGCAGAGGAAGTCTACCCTCCTGATTCCCTTGCTAAACTCGTTAGCTTCGGGGGGGCTACGAGCGTGCCGAGTGAAGAATGCACGCGCGATTGCTTTTTGATCACCCGCAGGGCGAGTGTAGTATTCTTCGGGGCAGACTGGTAGCCGCAGCGTGCGGTAGAGCGATTCAAAAATATCGCTCAAGGTCACGAACGCTACACCTGGCATCTCAGCGGTGACAGGAATCGGCCATGGCAGGTCTTTGTGGGTTATGGTCAACGATGAGCAGGGAGGGTCGAACGCCGGATCGTCCAGTGGTTGGGATGAAAGTGCATAGTCGGGAGGCAGGGAGAGGTCGTACACTAAAGGGTATTCGAAGTCGAGGGAGGGGTGCAACCGCGTGCTTTCTTGTCCCAATTCCCCATCCAGCGGAGGGAGAGGAACTGTGGCGTACGGCGGACGTCCGCGACGAAAACCAGGCATCTCAAATGCATCATCGGCATCTGAGAAAAAAAGATTTGAGGATAATTTCGTCTCGGCGTGATATTTCATGAGTTAGGAGTTATTGGTGGTAGTGAAGGGGGGAGATGGGATGTTTTAGCGGACTTCGTGCTTTTGAGGGTTTTTGGGTTTCTTCGTTCGGAGGAAGACCCTGTTGAAAGCTTCTCATTGAAACGGCCTGCTTGCCACGCGAGGACCCCCTATCTGTCAGATCTGAATCTAATGAGCGCCCAAGATAATCCTGAAAGACCGATCATCTTTCCACCTGGCAGCATAATGTCCTGGGTATGCACTTGTGTCCTCCAACCCGGCTTCCGGTTCATCCAGTTCAACTCATCAGCTGAAGTATAGGGATTTACCGACCTCCCACTAGATAATGACACCCACTTTGATCGGACACTCCCGGCCCGTTCAGAAGGCAATTATCCCTATTCGAATCAAAGTACCAAGAAAAGGGTGGACATTTCCTCTATCTCGCGAGCGTCCATTGTCCAAAAGATGTGATGAATAATTAAAGTTATCATCGCTATCTATTTTTTCCGTTAATTTTACAACATGTATGCTGGCTATACATGGGACAGATATACAAAGCCAGGGAAATGTAGGGAGCATCTTGGTACAAGGCGACATAGTGCCGGAGAAACCTGATAAAAGTGTAGAGGTAGGATATGAGGTATATCAAATCGAGTGGAAAAAAACGTTATGCGTCCTTTATGAAGGTCTCCAAGTCCAGGTGTGATACATACAACCAAAAACCGATCAATTCAGCGGCCAGAAAGCTGCACCGGGCAGAGTCAAATTTCGTGTCAACGCAGGAAATGTAAATGATGGGGACGAGACAATGGGTTAAAATCGGCGCACGCCGTCATCAATAGCCAGATGTAGGTTCCAAACATCCCCCTGCCCTGCGCTGCTGAGACCTTTGAAGATCAAATGACCTCGAAGGAAATCCATGCGGCGGAGACCAAGCTTACGCTCGGATTCGATTCCAATGGGGCTTTCCATGCAACGAGTCAAGAAGGCGTGATTGATCTTCTCTTTATCGAGTCGATCCAGTGATAAGTAGTCCGTCTCCGTTGATAATTGTCGTAGGGACGAATAGACACCGCCAAGAATGTCGCCGACCGTGACAAAACCGCTTGGAGCCGCGGCGGTCACATCAATTGACCAGGGAAACCCATCAACCACGAGCTCCGCGGTACGCCGAGTCGGCATAAACGCAGATGCGCCGAGATCAATGTAAGCAGGTAGCGCCAGGGTTTTTGTTGGATCGCGAGAAACGTTATAGAAAAAGGGAAAAACGGCTTGCTCAGTATTGAGCGGTAGATAGAGATGTGTAGTAGGAGCTGATTTCATCTCCTCGCCCTGATAAGGTGGAGGGGAAGGAGTCAGGCATCGTTCGCTGTCGGATTCCGAATCACTTCCGCCATAGATATGTATTTCTGTGACGGTTGGATCGAAACGAACATGTCTGTCAGCCATTTGGGTGGAAAAGGTGGGTAGAGTAGTTAGGATGTCGCATATTGGCCGTGCTACACTGACCTTTAAGGCGTTCTTGCAGAATATTTTTGGCAGCCAAGGAAAACCAGGTATCACGCTGAAGGAGAGCACTGCGGAGCGATCTGGAGATTTGAGGACAATGACTCGATCACTTTGATGATTCCCACGCAAGTTCGGCTTACCTCAGCCCAGGAAAAACACAACATCGACTCCAAGTTCGACGTTTTGAGGCGTTGACTCACACAGCTTTTATAGGGGTTAATCCACATGAGGTTTTGTAGCTGTTGCGTCCCCTTCTATTTTCTGACAACACGCTCTTAAGTCTGGGGGCGGTCCCCTCGGGTTTCACCCAACAACAAACACAAACTTATCCTTCTCCATACGTGACTATGACTGTTGCAAGTCTGGAGGAGTTCAACGGGAAAACCTGACCGGTGTGCCGTGATGTCAATGACGCTCTCGCTTTACAACCTACGCGCTAGCTTCCTTATACTACTTACTTTGCGTTAGGTTGCGCCTCTTCCAAAACCCTGGTCGTTATTTTGGGTGGAATAATTGTTGGGTGAAATGATCTGGATCACAACTAAACTTCAGCATGTCCAAGTACGTCTAAATTCGCTTATCACAATCAATCAGATGGAGGAACTCACCATCGACAGGACGTCCACACCTATATTCCTTTCTAAGGCTAATTAGACTTGCAATGCAGGTTGAAGCATGTTGAACACCCTCCTTCCAAAGCTCCGTCCACCATCACGGGGTGGATACAAAATGACATCACCCGTTCATCGCATTGCGCACCGCCAGACAGATGCCCTGCCTCACAAATATGTCCAAGAATTCCCCATTTCATTGCTTCTGCGATGCTGAAGACATTCTGACTGATATCATTTTGTTTTGTTGCCCGATGTGAGGTTACGTTCTCAAACCTCTCTGCGATGAACGAATTAAGAAATGGGACTGGGGCCGGTCTTCACATGCTCATGCAGGTGCTTTCACCCTCATGAAGGGCGTCGGAAAGTAGTAGACGCGACACACAGATATCGGAGTGCGCGAGTTCAAATATCAAACCACTCGTCCTTTATCCTGCACAACCTGCGCTCATAATGGCTTCGTGGGTGATGCGCCTAGAGTCTACGCCAGAGCAATCCGCGCACGACGACGACGAGGTTTGGAACAATGCGAACATGCAGAGTTACAATGATCAGTGGATTCTTATGGGACGCTACATGGTCTACATCACAGGAAAACACAGACTTGTCTGCGTTCGCGTTTCCTTCGCTTCTGGCGCTTTCTACCCGTCTTGGCGCTCACGGCTTGTTTTAAGCAGTTCCGAGCTTCCAGCCGCAAGTCAACTGAAAAACAACGCACTCCGCAGTCGTTACAACCCAGGCAAGTATCTTGTTGACTAATATACAAAGCCAACCTGGTATCATTGGCAGCTATGCTAGACCGCGCCCCACCTTGCCGCCCTTTGGGCCGAGTCTTGGTGAGCCTGGCCAGGTCAGCTGCTTTTTGACGTGGCGGCACTTACGAACAACAGTCACCCAATCTCAAGCCATTCATTCATTCCTCATCCGTCATCTAAAGGAATGGTATGTGAGAGGCTCGTGAGATGATTACTTTCGATAGGGGATCCGCGGCAGGCATCCTTCGTGTCGACCCGTGAGGTGGTCTCATGACTAGCTGACTGTACGGTGAATTTACTTCTGCGCTAGCCGCTCAATCTGAAATGTTCAAGGACCGAATCTGACCTCAAGGAGTCGGCATCGAAATCGCGGGTAACTCGGCAGTCTGTAGCACGCTTGGCACTCCCTTGGTTCCAAAGGCGACTTGGAAGCACGGAGCCCTCTTCGGACGTGGCAGAGGGATTCCATCGGTGGTCCTTATCCATTGAACAATGGATCCACTTTTTGCCGGGCGTGTGCAGGAAAACCCAAGACCACGCTTCTCAACTCCAGTAGGCAGTGCTTGTAAAACTTCCATCATTGAATTACACATAACAAAAGCTCTCATAAATTTATCCATTTGCAGTTGCTCGTCTAATATCAGCCTTGTTCTCTTCTTGGCTTTGAGAATCCTGCTACTAATATGATCGGACACTTGATACGTGTCCCTCGCGCGCTGCAGCCTAGCCTTGTTGCGTTGCGTTTCAAGTTTATTCAGATACAGGCTTAGCATTATATTGTAAAAGTGTTGGGGTTTGAGTCGAGATACAGGAGATATGACCGTTTTGGCTTTGGGGGTTTTGACGTGTTCAACATCTCCGCTCTGCGGGCTTTGGGACTCAGCGACATCCATGGATGACCCGATCTCGTCCCCGTCGTGGCCGAGTGTGTTGGGATACGTACTGCTGACACGAGTCCTTGCTCCTCGGAAGAGTTCTGTGGCCGGGTACAGGCTCTCAGACCAGTTATACCAAGCGCCACAGGAGGCTGTCCGAGAATGGTCCGACAAGTTGTTCAGGCCGAATATACGTGTACTTGCGGGTACGGTGGAGGCTCTGCGATGGACAACAACCTTCTGAGCTAAGTTTGACCACGCTGGGCGCCTAAAGTGACAGGTCGGGGAAATGAGAGGGTCGAACTATTTTTTCTCACTGGTGCCCTCGTGAGCCTTCGTGCAACTCGTTCCAACGCTCTCTGGAGCACCAAATGATCGAGGAGTGACCTGACTTGTCAGGCAGATACACCGACACGGTTGATAATGTTCCACGGTCGTCACAGGGACCACCGTCGAAGTTGAATAACTCACAATCTTTTTTTCACCCATCTGCATACAATTGCGAAGAAGCAAGGCTATCCATTGCATACGAGTTCGATAGGCATCAAAAGAACCATCCAACCTAATATCGCCCATCGGTTGAATGCAATGCAAAGAAAGGAGGACGTCGGTACCCCAGAGCTCCGAGGGTCCGAGTGGATGTTATTGATGTCGGAGGCTACGCGAACTGATTACGATCGACTTCTCACAGAGGGTGATCTGCCGGCTGCCTCCCTTCCTCTGCTCTGGGCACCAAGACCTTGGCAGATAGGGGTCACCAAGAGTCATGAGTCAAAATGGCTCACTCAGAATTGAATCACAAGAACAGGGAAACGCACGGGTCAGATGGAAGCACCTGACCTGACCTGACTCCTCTTCCTGGCCGACAAGTTTACTTAGATCTTGACTTAAGCTTCTTCGAACTTGGACAGATTATTCCTTCGGAGGCGATAGGCTGTTATCCCCGTGTCATTCATGCCGACTGTTCATTCGCCAGATGTCAGAGTAGGACCAAGCAGTTCTTGTTTTTTGGAAGAACTTGAGTCAGCGCTCAACTTAGGGACCATTCCAAGCACAGAATGGGACAACAGCTCATAAAATTGCGCGGGTGCTCCTGCGCTGCAGAGTCAGGCTTGGTGTGAGCGGCTGAGAAACA
Organism: Macrocystidia cucumis; assembly: GCA_001179725.1. Lineage (NCBI taxonomy): Eukaryota > Fungi > Basidiomycota > Agaricomycetes > Agaricales > Macrocystidiaceae > Macrocystidia > Macrocystidia cucumis. Next base: position 24,239 of record CEMH01204121.1, on the reverse strand, counting down.
CCAAGCGATAGGGCGAATCGCTCCACTTTGAGAGCACAGCAGCTCCAACTCGTCAATGGTGGTACGATTCGCTGTGGAGGGAATGATCATCAACAGGGATGGCGCTGCGTGATAGGCGCCCGCCCTTGACAACAAATTGCGTTGCGCGAGCTGCGCCTCAACCAAAGGCTATCATACTATTTGGACTTGTTTAAAGGACCCTGTATCGTGTGGGAGAAGGAGGAGGTCTGCTGATCAGACGACATGTCTCGATTAGGCGTGGCGGTGACTCGCGAATCTGTGGTCAGGTCCCAAGGCTGCGCTGCACCGAATTCGAGTCACTTTGGCGCTCGCGAAGGCTAAGGAAGAGCCCTGCCTAATCTTATCGCCAACTATATATAATGCGGCAAATCCTACGATGCCTCCTCTCCAAGTTCTTGCGACCTTCCACCACCAGTGACCAACAACCACTCCTACCAACACCACTTACGCGTCGCTCTTACTCCTACTACGTTTACGATGCCTGGAAAGCACGTTCGATTCGCGCCTGCTGCTAGCCCATCTTCCCCTTTCTCCGACACTTCCTCACTCCCCTCATCTGACGGGCCGTTCACTCCGCCCCCACTTCGATATGAGGACTCGCCTTATGCAACAAGCCCACTCCCAAAAATCCCCTCCACTATCCACCCCGTCCTCGCAGTCTCTACTATCCCTGCCTTGATATTCGATGTCACTTTTCCCGTGGATGCGATTGTTCCTTCCAACCCTTCACTCTCGCCTGCTGTGTTCTCGCAACCAGCCACCTCACCACCACTACCTTCACTCACCATCCTCCACTCACGCCTCCCTTGGCCTATACGGGTCCTGCCAGCGTCAGGCAGCTTATATGCATGCGTTACTGTTGGTGACGTCGTTGCCACCATCTACAGCAAACTACGAACACGGGCGTCGGGTTCAGAATTCGACAGCATCCCGACACACGAGAGGAAGCAGAAGGCAAATGACGCCTACCACCGCCGATACAAACGTATGTCAAACCCTGCCTTTTCTGCCGAGGAGGCGAAAAGTGGACTGCGGCGGGTGGATTTCTTGGGGGAGCTGACAACGTTCGTGGGGCTATCTAGCACGTCGTTAGGACCGGAAGTGTGGGAGCTACGCGTCTCATGAGCTGAAGTTGAAGCAGCTCATTCTCGTATGTTTCTCGTTGCATCACACCCCATATACCCCGGTCCTCGCATCATACCCCTCAAGTACAATCATCACCCCCATTCACCAATGATCTTCTCGGACGTCCCCTAGTGTAGCCATTCACAATCACCCTTGTCAGTTTAGTTGTAAACGCAATTGCTCTGTTGTTCCACCACCAATATTCAAATTGAAATTCACTTTTTTTTCCTGTCTGGCTGGAGGGAAGCCAAGTCGATCTCAATGGAAGTAAATGCATGAACGTTCAGTCATTTCCGATTGCACTGCGGCTCCCGGTACGGACATTTGGAACGAATTACATCTATCATTTCCATTTTGGGTGTGATCAGATGCTCTGCACAAGTCACCAACGTTATCTCCGTGATGACTCGAGTCGTCAGCAAGCGACACTTCCAGAAATAATTGACACAAATAATCTCATACGGCACAAGGACACATCATCCAAGTGAAGGACGTGTATTAGGATTCGACCGTAAAAGTCAAGCTGTAACGTCCTGCTGCGGCTGCGTATGGCCCGTACCCTGAATGTCTACTTTTTCTCTGGGTAATCTGGGCTCCCCGGGCAGCCAATATTCACCAGTCTCCTCTCTCATCAAGTCGCTTAGCCAAGCACCGTTGGGCTTCAACCTCTCGCCACGCGCAAACATCACGGCGAGGTACAACCAAACTGCCGCGCTGCCGACAGTTCCTACTTCGTCTGAGACGTGCGTACGGGCATAGGCGCTTATGGTGTCGTACAAATCCTTGTCGGTGTACAAATTGAAGAGGTGTTGTGCAACAGCGTCGTTATCCCCTGGTGTCACTGTGTAACCAGATTGACCTTCTTCGATTTGGAGCGGGATGCCACCTGTGCGAGAGGCAACCACCGGTTTACCAGCATGGAGAGCTTCGGATACCTTAACCTCAAATCCTTCGCGAGTCGATAACTGAAGCACGAGTTTTGAGTTGGAAAGCAAAGCGTTCAACACTATGCCCAAAGCATAAAGTCAACATAAGCATCAGGCGGCAAAAAAGCAGGAGAAAACGTGCGTTGATCGGATGGTGGTAGACGCATGACAACGATGTCGTCGGAAAACTCCTGATAGGGTGGCGTGGAGATCAGGCGGATGGTTTGGTCGTAAATGAGACTGGCGTCAGGATCGTCCACAGCTCCGTGACCACAGATCAACAGCTGAGGATGTTGGTATTCCTTGAGGTGAGGCGTTTTGATCCTAAGCAAATGCCGAAACTTGAAATACGATTGGATCACGTCAGGGATACCTGGTACGCCGAATCAAGGTAAGTTCGCGAAATTATGCAGATAAAAAAAAGTACCTTTGGCGGGATCGAACCGAGCAATCTGAACGATATATTCCCGATGAGGCCAACCAAGTTCCGACATCCTCTCTCGAGCACACAAACTTCTGAACTCCGCCATGTAATACCGAGAATTCCTGCTTAGTTGTCAGAGCAGTGAACCAGTCCTAACACGGGCACGCTTACCAGGGGCTGAGCCATTTATTCAAACCATCCAACCTGATCGGCGGGTGTAAGCTGTTTGCCAGCATCACGCCCCAGAAGAGGGACACGTACCAATCCGTGGAGGCACCCAAAAGAGCGACCGTTTCAATGGGAACATCCTCTGGCACGAACCTGTTCACGGGATGGCCTAAAAATGAACGTAAGCGGACTAAACACCATCCGGCGTATCCGGATATGAACGAACTTATAAACATGTCCGCGAGCTTGATATCCTTCCACAAATACTCCCAAACCTGGCGCTGCGGAGAGCCGGGAATCTTCACGAGATCACTCCGTATCTCGATATGGGAACGATAGATAATTGGGAGGTCCGGGCGAATTTTTTTGATGAGGGGAATAAGCCCCGGCATTTGAGGATCGTCTGCGGCCGTTCATGCTGATCAATGCTGCGAATCCTCCGAGAATGGAAAAATTACAGACCGATAATGGCAATATCCACACCTCCCGGGGCGAGCGGTCCGCCTTTGGCAGTCCAACGCAATCCGTTTTTTATGATCCAAGTATCCAGAATATTTTTCTCTTCCTGCTCAAGCCGAAGGCCAGGGGCGGCGACGCCTTGCAGGATGTTGTGGTTGTTCTTGGTGATGCGGAATACCACGGGGGATGGATTTGGAACGTACCTGTAAACCGTAAGTATGACGAAAAAGTATGGGTATTACAACGAACCAAGACACGTCCACGTCCAGAAGCGTCGTCAGTCTGATGAGCGCGTGGCGCATCTGTGGAAGGGGTCAGACTGAATCACTGGCTCATCGCAGCAACATACTAAGGCAACACCACCTTGTAGACACTCGCGTCAGCTCAATGGGAAAGAGTAGGAACTTGTGTCAACTGACCCCCTTGAGGTGTGGAGGAGAAAAACCCAATCTTGGTTCCGTTTCCTCGAAGCTCGTCCACCAATTTCGACAACGCTAACCAAGTCCTATGCAACGGTTTAGGCTTGTTCCTGAATTGATTGACATGTTGAACTAACCCGGTTCCAACGGTTTTCTTGTATTCATTGGCATCGTCCACAAGATGTATCTGACCACCGGCATCTACGTTTACCTTATTCTTCGAACCTATGGTCAATCGTGGATTGTTCGCCGGCCCGAAGTACATGATGGCTTCGCAAGCCGCATCCTCGGCCTGTTCATCAACCGTCCGCGGGATTGGCAAATGTTCTGCGAGTTCGGCTGGTGAGATTTCTGTTGACAGTCCACCTCCAACGATCTTCTGCAGATGTTTTTTATCAATCAGGACCGCCGGAGTTTCAGCTCCAGAATGAACGACAGAGGATGAAACCTCGAGACGGGTAGGAGATGGCCTCTTGTGGCGAGTCCTGTGAGAGAATGAATCCGTATGAAAGGGGTTGATCTTCAAGACAATCGGTATAATGTCCATGTCAAGCCAGAGCCGGGTGCAGAGATTTTCAGCCTACATCGGCGCAAGCTTCAGATCGATACCCCGCCAGAAAACAGAAAAACACGCACCAGATCGCAAATGACGGTCGACACCCCCGCTCCAATGAACTTGCAAGAATGCTCCACAGACGAATTTTCTAAAGACCTAAGGACGTGCGCCTCCACCTCCCTAGCAGTCGCTTCGGGATTTCCTTCGATATACGGCACGTTTCCAGAGGAGAAATCTGTGCAATACATAGTGTCGTGGATCGAGATGACGATCTCTATGTGAGTGAGGTCGACAACGCTGCATGCAATACCCGCCCACATTGGCTAATTGGGGATGTTTTGAGAATTAGAGATGTACATGGACATATGAGGAAGAAACGTACGGTCAAATTTGTGGGTTCGTCAAACACCTCTGCCCTAGGATACACTACGACAGAGCCTCTCCGGCTACGCGGAGCAAAGGGCGGCCTTGTTTCAAAATCGGGATGGTGGGACATGGTTGAAAGCAAAAGATCAGTCGGAAAAAAAGGTTAAGAAGGGAGTTCTGTTTGAGTTTCGCATTTCGCCATGGAGGGTGCATCTGAGTCTCTAGGCGGAAGCACATCTGAGTCTATACTGAAATGTTTCACTGCTCATTTGAAGAGGAGAGTCTCCAACTTTCGCATCGAGGAGAAAACATTCTTCTCACATGTTCAACATTGATAGTATAGAACAAGCAATCTGCAGAAGAAAATCAGCTGTCCTTCCACCTCCACTTCTTGATGAGCAACGTACAAGAACAAGTGTTGGGGCTGAGACAGATTTCTGCCCGACGGTACCGATCACGAACAATCACACTTGTCGTGTGAGATAAAAAATTGATGAACTGCCCCGAGCGCTGAAGGTTTGGAATACCTCGGCGCTCGTCTGGGCATCGCTTGAGTAACTGCCATAGGAGAAATTTGTGAGATCATCAAGTATGTCGTGCGTGAAATGAGTGATCAGCTTTCCAAACGATCCGACATCAAGAGAACTTTTTTCAAAAAGACTGAAATTACTGAAAGGTTGTGAAGTTAGGGACTGCATAAGCGGCGACCCTGCGCGCCGGACAGGCGCTTTTGAACTTTGTTACTGTTTGTCAGTTTCGGTAGCAATAACGAAACGGACCGATGGCGTATTTATGGCGGCGAGGCTCTGGCAGCAATTGGCAGCCGTGCAAATTCCGATAATCGTCCAGGTCGATATGTTTGTCCACGAGTCTTAAGAAAAGATCTTCGCAACCAATCATCAGTTCGCGAACTATCAACTTCCGTTGATGATATTTGATGAAATCCCAAGTTCTGTCGGGGGCTTCCTGCTCCTCCAAGATGTTGGTGCTCACAAATTGCTCGAGAGACGGACAGTTGTTGAATTCAAGTCCAAGAGAAGTTGTATAATGTCAACCAACCCCCAGTTTAACATTCACCGACTCGCCGTTTTGAAGACACAACGGCTGTGACAACGAAACAGCTCCTATCACATCTGCAAAGGCTCCACCGTAACAGTGGCATGAAGAACCTTCATATCAATCCAACTTCGTAAGTCTTCCCATAAACGTCGCTCTGTTTCACCTGCACACCGCCTCGAAGTCAAGTTGTGGGAGAGGCATCAATGATCTGCCTTAAAAATAGGTCAAGCCCGCCAAAAGCGGCTGATGTAACAGCAGCTTCAAAGGCAACTAAGCGTACATGGGACAAGGTAATGACTTTTGATAGATCGATCCGACACCCAAGAATAATCAAAGGGCACATATATACGGCGTTTGGTGGAGCTTGTTCCACGCCTGTTGTATTCTTCCGCCTGACCCCCCACCTCTTTCTCCTTCACCCCTTTCCCCCTTCCTCCTCCGAATGGCGGTCCTCGACCCAGCATACGCCCCGCTAAACGAGACAGCGGTCGAATTGGCCTTTGAGCGTGCCGGCTTCAATGGGACTCTTGTGGCTGCAATCGCATATGGTCCGCCACAACCTTTGTCGCTTTCGTTTCTTTCATTCTGCTGACAGAAAGTGCGATGTCTCGCCTAATAGGCGCTCTTCTCATGCTCTGTATTCAACTTTTCCAAGTTCTCATCACACGCCCTAAGCGAGGACGTTCGTTTTGGATCATCGTCACCTACACCGGCTTAATTTTTCCTCTTGCGACCCTTGCCGTGAGCGGAATGCTCAAGTTCACTACGATATCATACGTCGACAATCGTAACTATCATGGTGGACCGGTGCAATTCCGCAAGGATTTCTCACTGATGACCATCAACGTCATGGGTCAAGTCTGGTTCGTGACTTCTCGTTTGATGGATTGTTGATGGACTTGCCCGCTGATTGCAATCATGGCTTGGTCGTTAACAGCACAACTCTCATCCCTTGGCTCGGTGATATTCTCATGGTGGGTCTTGTCGTGTCCGTCGGCCGAAGCGCAGTTCTCTGATAACACCCCTTTCAGTTGTACCGCTTGCTGGTCATATGGAATTATAACTGGTGGATCGTAGTCGCGCCGGGTATCGTATATCTTGCTCGTGTCGGTAAGGAATAAAGTATTCGTTTCACCAGCTAAAGCTGATCGTTTCATAATAGCGATGTCTATTCCCCTTTTCATATCCGAAACCCACATCAACAGTCCATCGTGGCAAGACAAAGCTTCAGCGTTCTCACTGGCCTTCTACGTTCTCTGTTTCTCCTTGAATACCTTCCTCACAAGCGCCATCGCCATCAAGCTATACCTGATGCGTGGTCGCGCCGTGAAAGTTTTTGGTCCCTTACAAGCCACATTATACACCAGCCCGATAACGACCTTTGTGGAGTCTGGGGCCTTTTTCACCGCGTGGAGTTGTGCGTATATCATCACCCGCTCGCGCAACAGTTCTATTCAGCTCGTTTTTCTGTTACCGTATTCCCATGTCCTGGTTGGTTCACTTCTTATCAATACGAGGTCAAGAATGATATTCACCGTTTCCCGTTTTATTTAGGCCATAACTCGCTTGTTGATCGTCTTGCGTATGGCGCAAAACCGTGCGTGGTCGAAAGACATCATTAGCGCAACGACGAACGGTGTCATGGAATGGGATGTGAGGTCAGAACTCAGCGTTTCCTTCGCGGCTGGACCGGATGGGAGAAACCCATCCCAGTTCTCGGAGAAAATCGCGAGTCTGCCTCGTAAATTCCAAAGCGATAACGGATCCTCGAGGACGGAAATCAACATCACGTAGTTGAACTGTTGTTGTTTCCACTTTTTTTTGCTTCTCGCCACTTCACTTTCGTGCCTTTGACCTTTTCAAAAACCTTTCTTCGTCGCCTTATTGATCATATTGCGAATGATTCCTTTTTTTTCCGTTTTGATTATGACTGTATCTTTACTGATCTGTGGTGAGACCTAAGGTTCTTGTTTGTTGTCTAAGAGGTCACCTGGAAGCATTGCGGTGTAGGATAAGTGCGGGTGGCTTGCGCACTTGGGAGGGGGATCAAATTAATATCCAAGAAAATACGCTATCTTTATTTGTTACCCAGAACTTGGTTCCCGTGAATGTTGGTCGTTGTTTGATTTCCTTTGCTGTAGTAGACTGTAATCTTATGGTTGTTAGTCCTCTCGACGGACATGAGGTAGTGAGTGTTATGTACCGGGCGCATCTCTTAGTGTCATCGATACGCCGCGTTGGTCACTGACAAGGGTGCTAACTCACCACACAAACGCATTGCGAGCGAGATTTCTCGTCGTCATCGATTGTGTGGGTGAGCGCATTTGTCATTGACCAGCTTGGGTCAGAAGAACACCTGAGAGCGCAACGACAGATAGACTGGAATGTTGTGGTCAGAATGACTGGAGTGATGGCATCAAAATTCAGTTTGACGGAAACACAACTCCGCGTTCCCACGCTCTAAACTTTCACATTGACGCGCCGACGGCTTCTTGACCACGCGAGCAGAATCATTCGCGACCTTCGCGATTTACTTTTCACAGGTTTAAACACGTCGATGAAGCTTCGAAATTAATGCTGAGATCAACTTCAACTTTGCATGTTCGCTTTGGGCACTTTTTTCGGGGATTTCATGCGTCTACTCTTTTTTCATCTCAAACGAAACAAGCGGCCCGCCCTCCCCCAACCACTCGAAATCCTCTCCAAAAACCTGTCAATTCACCCAGGAAGGTTGAGAAAACCGTCAAGCAGGACTCGCAGGAAGTAGTTTCGACTCGGCGTGGTGAGTTGTTGGCTTGCAAAGCCTTTTTTTCCAGCCAGTCTGACAAGTGATGATAGTGAAACGAAACGAACTTGGAGTACAGCTACTATCCCGGAAGTTACACGAACAAGTTTTCAAAAATGTATCGTTTCCACGTCCAGATCCAGCTTACATCAATATCGCCCGCGAGCACCTTCAACAACACGATTTGGATACGACGCAAGGTTCCGTCTTACCTGACATCGGCTTCACACTCCCACCTCTCCAAGGGCAAAACATTGCTGAACATTTTCATCGTATTGGACGACAAACCGCTCATCCCTGGCTCTCCCTGGTTCAATCCTTCGCTCAACATGATCTACCCCCTAAACCGGACCATTGGCATATCCAAAGCGGCTGGACGAAATACCACTATCTTCCTGACGGCTCAAGTTACAGCGAACACGTCAGCTACCCGTCTTGTGACGGCACTATTCCCGAAGACATGCTTTCCTTTGATGTTGAGACGATGCCCAACTACCATCCTTACGCTATCATGGCTTGTGCGGCTTCCAAAGACGCATGGTACGCGTGGATATCTCCCTGGCTTTTAGGCGAAACGTCCAATCCGGAACAACTCATCCCGTTGGGTGACCCTTCCGTTCCGAAGGTGGTTGTTGGTCACAATGTGTCATACGACCGTGCGCGGGTGTTGGAGGAGTACAGTGTCGAGGGAACGAAGAACCGGTTCATAGACACCATGGCTTTTCATATTGCGGTCAAAGGAATCTCGTCACACCAACGCCCAGCGTGGATGAAACATCGCAAATCCAAGGAAAAGGAGAAGGAGAGACAGGTGGAAGCTATAGAGGCAGCTTTTCAGAGGTTGGAGGACCTTGAACTGCAGCAGATTGACGAACCAAACGAGGAGAAGAAGGCAAACTTGGCGAGGCTTCGGGCGGATATGGAGCAGAGTTTGGCCCAAGCGGGAGGGTTAGAGGGCCTTCGAGCGGATGTGGATATTGAAGAAGCCGTTTCAAAACGATGGGAGGATCTGACTTCCGCCAACTCGCTCGCTGATGTGGCAAAACTTCATTGTGACATCGACGTTGAGAAGGAAATCCGGGATGACTTCATGAAGCTTACGCCTACAGAGATACGGGACAGCATCTCAGATTACCTCGACTATTGCGCCACGGACGTCGACATTACTCACCGCGTTTTCAAAAAGGTCCTGCCCGACTTTTTCAAGGCGTGCCCTCACCCGGTATCATTCGCTGGCGTTTTGACTATGGGGTCGAGCTTCTTGACTGTCAACCAAGAGTGGGAGAGATACTTGGAGCAGGCCGAAGCGTCATACAGAGAAATGGAAGTTGGGGTGCAAGCGAAATTACGGTCGCTCGCTGAGGATGCCCGTCGCTTGTTTGACGAGCCGGGAGAGAAATGGAGGGATGATGAATGGCTCAGCCAATTAGACTGGAGTCCTAAGGTTGTAGGAAAATCCCGAGGTGTTTTTCCTTATCCCGTGGTGTGTTTGTTCTTCACTCCTTGACTTTCCTCAGTATTGATAAATAGCGTGAAGCAAACAACAGAAACGGTTCCTACTGCCCAGGAAGTTGCGATAACCCCAAATCTCCCCGCGTGGTACGCTCAGCTGTCGACCAACCCATTCGAGACCAAATCTTTCGAGCGTATCATTCCGCTATTATTGAAGTTGTCGTACGACGGCCGTCCTCTCCTTTACAATTACAAAGAGCGTTGGCACTACATCGTTGATGGCGAGGTCACCCGTCTGCCTAGTGCCAACGGTAAGAAGACGACACAAGTGTTATGCACAAGACACGCGTTGGCAGCCCTCAATGATGAAAAGCTTGGTTCCATTGATCCAGGCCTTGTTCGGGCCTTGTCACAAGGTCGACGAGACGCGGAAACTCGCAACCGTATCCTTACAATCGCTCAAGACTATCTTTCGGTCAAACGAGCTGTTTTTCAGGACGACCCCTGGCTTCAGCAACTCGACTGGACACAACCTCAGGACTCTGTCGGCTTACTTAAGCCAAAGAGAGTTTCCAAACCACAAATTTCCAAACCACCTTCCGTTCTTTGGCCTAAATGGTATTGGGACGCTACAAAGCCGAAGAAAGACGCCGCTCCTGGAACCCTCGATGTCACTGTCAGAAGTCGAATCGCTCCTCTTCTCCTTCAACTCTCCTGGCTCGGTTGGCCCCTCGTCCATTCTCGCGAGCATGGTTGGACGTTCCGAGTCCCTTCAAACGCCAAATTTGAAACGCGTTCTACTGCTTTGACGTTCTTTGACCCCGCCGACGACACCCTTGCTGACATGACCCTCCGCGGTGGTTACGTCTTTTATAAGCTTCCTCACAAGGACGGGGATAAGGCGAACGTTGGCAACCCGCTTGGCAAAACCTTTATGAAGTTCGCCCAGGACGGGACGTTAAAAAGCCCGAGTAGCGAAGCCAAAGAAGCCTTGGACCTGAACGCGCAGTGCAGCTATTGGATCAGCGCCCGGGATCGCATCCTCAATCAACTCGTCCGGTGGCAAAACGATCAGCACGACCTCGGCTTTCGGGCGAATTCAGACGGGACGAAGTGGGGCATCATCTTACCACAGGTCATCACTATGGGGACGGTCACGCGCCGCGCAATCGAGAAAACATGGTTGACAGCTAGTAATGCCAAAAAGAACCGAGTTGGCTCCGAACTCAAGGCCATGGTTCGCGCCCCCGAGGGCTACGCGATCGTTGGAGCCGACGTTGACTCGGAAGAACTATGGATATCCAGCTGCATGGGGGACGCTCAGTTTGGACTGCATGGGGCCACAGCGATTGGATGGATGACATTAGAGGGGACAAAGGCTGCCGGCACGGATTTGCACTCCAAGACGGCGAGTATCCTCGGGATTTCTCGTAATCAGGCCAAGGTTTTCAACTACTCGAGGATTTACGGTGCTGGTATGCGACACGCTGTCCTTCTCCTGTTGCAGTCCAACGCCGGAATGCTGCCAGATGAGGCACAGAAACTTGCCGAGAATCTCTACATGTCGACGAAAGGGAAAAACACTCATCGCTCGGAAGCTTTTGGTCGTAAATTCTGGTTTGGCGGGACGGAAAGTTACCTTTTCAACAAACTTGAAGAAATCGCGCTCTCAGATCTTCCCCAAACTCCTGCTCTCGGATGTGGTGTCACTCACGCCCTCTCCAAAGACTACCTTCCTAAGGAGTTCGGTTCAGACTACATGCCATCACGTATCAATTGGGTCGTTCAGTCCTCTGGCGTTGACTATCTCCACCTCCTCATTGTCTCCATGAATCACCTTATTGACAAATACAACATCAACGCTCGTTATCTCATTTCCGTTCACGACGAACTTCGTTATCTCGTCGCTGACGACGACCGGTATCGCGCGGCACTTGCGCTGCAGATTGCTAATCTATGGACCCGGAGTATGTTTGCGTACAAGCTTGGAATGGACGACCTACCCCAGGGCGTCGCCTTCTTTTCTGCTGTGGACGTTGATCGCGTATTGCGTAAGGAGGTAGATATGCCCTGCGTCACCCCTTCACAGCCTATCCCGATTCCACCTGGAGAGAGTCTAGAGATTCAGGGAATCCTCAACAAAACGCATGGGGGCTCGCTGCTCAGGGACGGTCAACCAATGGGCTCCGACGAGCCACCAGCGACGCACGACAATCTTGAAGGCTATTTTCTTCCAGATTGCATGACACACAGAGCGCACAATGCTGCCTTCCTTCGAGCTCAAGCAACAACAGACCTTGGAGAAGTTTTGGGTCTTGCGCGCTACAACACAGGCTCGTCAGGTACTGTAGGCGCGACCGCGAAGGCGCGTTCTCGAAAGACCAAAAAGACTGCACCAATCGGCAACGGTGAAGGCTTTGACTGGTCGGAAACAATGGAGCGCCTTCGGACAATGGGGAGATAGACGCTCAATGTCACCGCCCATCTCCCAGTCAAGGGAACAATGAACCTGATGGTGGCGCACGTTCCTGATTTCCTAATATGGGTAACCGAGCATTTCCCGCCATTTATCCCCCAATTAGGACGTCGGTCCCGCATCCCGCCCTGCGATTCGAGTCATATCGCGTCCTCCGAGCGCTATTCCCTGCGCTATTTCCTTTTGTGCCCATATACGGTCTTTGTTGAATGCAATCAACGATGCTTTCATATATAAAGCCACCCCGCCCGATGACTCGAATTAGCAACCCCGCCTTCCCTTCCTGTACCGCCTTACCGCCTCGTTTTCTTCGCTGACTCCTTTTAATAATGTCCTTTGGTTCCAATTATTCACCGGCCGGGTATTCGCAAAAGGTAGATCTTTGGGACTTTCGATTCTTTGTGGTTTGTTGCTCATCCGTTTTCATCCCAGTCCTACGCTGGTTCTCAATATTCGCAATCCTCTCTTTTCAAATCCCAAAGTACATTTGATGCGCAGTTGATAATTTTTCGTGGTGTTGACACTTTTAAGCAGCCTTTAGCAGCCCGCCAGCGCCGTGGAGCTCTTCAAGCTCCACTTCCACAGTACAATCTTTACCGTTGTATAATTGCAATGGACTGTTAAGGTTCAACGCGGAAGATGATCTGAACTCCTTACCTCTTAAGTATGGGCACAACCTCGAGGCACCGGCGTTCAACCCGCCCCGCCCATTCGCAATTCTCGTTATTGTGGGACAAAATGTGCAAGTTTCGAACCCATATGGTCTCACCGTTGGTGACCTGATGCGTCGGATTCTCCACTTTTTGGGGACAATGGTGCCGCAATCGGATTACTCAGCCTTCTCCAGTGAAGCTCAAGCGGGTGCCCGGGCGGCAGTCGAAGACCGAGGTGGTCGATTCCCTCAATGGATTGATTTCCTTGGGCCGACCCGCACGTGCATCGGTTTGACAGCCTCATTCGAGACTCGCGATACCTGGAACGTTCATTTTGCCTAGGACATCCACTTATGATTGTTGGCGTAAAAATCTAGGCAACGCCCTCCTTCAGCACCACTCAGTTTTTTATCAAGGCGCGATGAAGCCTTCTTGTATCTTCCTTGACCTGTGTTCGACTTCCCACATTCCGAGTGCCTGCGCGTTTCGTCTACTAGGCGCACTTTCACTCTGATCTCGCCCTTGCTTTCTTCTGATCCCCGTGACCGCTTCCTGATCTTTCGACTGCCGTGCTCTAATCAACCCCCCAAATAAAAGCAGAGTAGAAGTACTGTATTTTTACGGACCTTATCCTTAAATCCCCCCTCAATGTTGATGTATCGCTTGCGTTCAAATGGACTATGGTTTGACACCTGGAGTGAAACGACCCACCAACCAACGGCAATAAGAAAAGGAAAGCATGAGTATTGTGAGCAAACTAAGCCTACAGCGTGTATTATGGATACAAATGTTCGTCCAGTATAAAAAATATCATCAGTCCAAGAAGCATGATGCGAAAAGCATAAAAGATCCTATCAACCCACTACCGCGCCCGATAAGCACAGTAACAGCCATTCAGGGCTTCCCGAAGACAAGTCGTCCAGTTCCTCCTTCCGCGTTGTCGAGTTCAACACCGACAAGTTTTGTTTTACCTCCGAGAAAGTCAATCCTTTTGACGCCGTTCTCCCAGCCACCTCCAAGCTTTCGACAACGCCTTTCATAAGCTTTGGTGACTTTAGCCTGTGCGGGGCTGCCATGGCCTATGGCGGCCCATTCCTCTCGGGTGATTCGAACAGAAAGTGTATCATGAATGGAATAAAGGATGTCAAGGTTTGTAATACGAGGTGTTGTGGTGTTTTCGCCTCGTCCTCCAGAGAGCTTTACGACTGAAGCGCGGACGATGATTGGCCAGGGAAGTTTCTCCGATTTTAAAACGAGTTTTGGGTGCGTCGAGGGGTCGACGGCCGCTTGCAGCAGTGTTTCTGACGTTATTGGCAAAGCGGTGTCCCGATGGAGGACAGTCTTGCTAGATGGGGTGAACGTAACGTCGTAGGCAATTGAGGGGCGGTTGGCTGCACTCGAAGCGAGCAGGCCATGAATCAAGGGTTTCGCTTGAGGCAAAACATTCTGGTGGGGTTTTGATGACGCTTCTACTCGCGACATTTAGAAACGGAACCAGATTTTCGTCACATTAATCAACATACGCGGGAAAGTGCCTGTTTGCGCATCCCAAGTGTGACTTTGCTTCAGGATAGGGCGCGGGGGGATGGTGCTCAATTGGTCGGCACTGTTGGTTCTTGTGTGTTTGGGACGCTCAGTTTTCGTAGAGGTCGTATTGGGGTTACTGCCTTCATACGATTTTGTGTTTCCGCGAGGATGATATTCATGAGAGGATCTTCGATTCGGGGGCAAATCTACAATTCCGTCATCTATTGAACGTTGATGGTTTCCAACTCTGAACTCACCATGTCCTATGCTTGAGGATATTTTCGTAGGGGTAGAAACCTCAGCGAGCGGTGAATGTCGATGAGATATCATGGGACTGTGTGTTGGGGTCAGTGGTGGAGTGCTCGTTGGACTGGAGCCACGCGAAGACATTGAACTCTGGTTTCTTGAAGATGTCGTGACAGGAGCTAGTGGGCTTCGTCTCCGAGGAGAAGCGTAAAAATAGTTCAATTTATCTGAAACAGAACGGTCCTGAATTTGTGGACCAGCGACTGTCGTTGTTTGAGGGTCACCACTGAGAAAGTTGAGAAAGTACGAAGTCATGTCGCTCACAGGGAATATGGCACAACACGATGGTATCCTCTCGTCCTTCATATATGTTTTTTGGAGACCAAAGTGTTTACCTGGGCAAAGCGTGAACGACCCTCAAACACAGCCAAAATTATCTTCCAAGAAACACGTTCGAGGGTACTCGCAGAAAACGCGACCAAATTAGCGAGGATCAGAAACACAAGGAACTTGTGTCACCGGGATGGACTCACCGCCGGCAAGTACCAGAGTTCGCGGTGTTCATATACCATGCCCCGACATACAGAAGCACCATTGTGAAAGTCACGACAGGCGCATACAATGCCAGGATCAAGCACGTTGCAAGCGCACAACACTTACTGTACAGGGTTTTACCTAACCTGACGAAACGAAGGTGTTTTTTTATTCATCTACCTGGGGACACGTGTAACCGCTTTGCATTCGTTGGGGTGGGTGAAAGCACAGATGAAAGATTTTAGCTGTCTGTCATTGGTCTTTAGACCTTCCAATGAGTGTCAATGAGCACAGCAAAGGACTGATGTGACCACACACGGGGTGTACTCTCGAATCAGGTCGTGCGCTTCGGCGTTGGCGGGTAATTGATGCAAGGCCATCTCCGAGTCTGACGGCTGAAGCGCTGTAGTAATAGTCTCCGATTATTGCTTTGAGTTTTGGGGCACTTCCTTCGCGTAATAAGAAACGTGGCCAGGGGTTGAGGTTTAAACCCGGTGAGTCGACTCATTGCCCGACCTCCGCAACGTGAAGTCAATTAGACTGGCTTGAATGAACCACCGACTCGCAGTGTATATCCCTTCAGAAAAGCTGAGCCGCTTGAAGGGCTGGATTTGGATGATGTTGAGAACATTCACCTCCCAAGATTGAGCGCATTCTCGGAGGTCGCCTTTCACGTAACCGACCCCTGGACGTTTGTTCGTTCGCTTATCAATTTCCGTCATAGCCGCAAACAATCTTCGCGACACAACGAGGTGAGTATGATCAAGATATATCCTGAAGTCCGAGTGGGTTGATAATTGCTCAGCAGCGTCCTCAACGGTGGTATGGCGGGTGTTACGGGTGAATTGTTTATGTCTGTTGACTAGTTTCGGGTGGCGTCTGACCCAGTGCCCCTTTACTGAGGAAGATGACCAAAAATCCTCTAATACTTTCGTAACCGCTAGTCTTTCGAAGAGAACCCAGCGGAAGCGGATAGTCCCGATTCAGTGCGGTCCCTTTGTTGGGGGGTTGTCACCAGTCCTCCACAGCATGAGGTGGGACACAATTCCCAAAGATAGAACTTGAAGGTCTAGACTTTCAGGTTTCAAGTCCAACGTTCGCGACGATTTTCCTGTTCCTGTCTTGGCTTTGTTTTCCCTTTCAGTGGTCTTTGTGGGACTCATCCACCTTGCTGACGTTTCTTGATCAAGTCTTTCAGTAACGGGGTACTCCCTGGCAGCGATCTTATCGCTGCGTGGTAATCGTAATCTGGGATTCTCGTTCAAAGGTACTCGATGATCCTACAGCATTAGCTGGCGATTGCATATTCAAAGTCTTCTGAACCATTCTCGCACGATCCATCTGTCGTCCCTTGGAAAACAATCCTGCCGTTCCCATAAACGTCTCTTACTTTCTTCTGTTCCAAACTGTGATGGCACTGGAAACTCTCAGCGTGAAAATAACTGCCACCGAGGTCATGCATGATGTGCAGACTGTTCCTTACCACAATCGCGGAAACAAACATCAGGTCCTGATCTTGGAGAGCGTCCTATCTTTTCGTCTTGTGATTTGTGGCTTCTCAGGGTGGGTGCTACTGCTGCTTGACCAATCGCCCTGTTGTGCTTACCTTCAAGTCCCTCGCAGCAAAACGTGAAAATGTACGTTTGAAGCGCCCCTGGCGTGCCGTCAAGAAGTTCTTGTTTATGTGTCGGACGTCGGAAGAGTGGGTACGTTCGTAAACATGTGGGCAGGAGTGACGGCGACTTAATCTATCATGGTCTTCTAGCGCATTGTCACGCTTTGAATCTGTTCGGCACATCCCATACGTTGTTGGTCGACACGGGGGCGAATATTTCCCATCTGTACCGTCCATGAGAAGAAGTTGATTGGGAGGATGATGGAAGATTGGCAGGGATAAACCTGGCCTTGATGTCTACACTCGGCCGTCGCTTTGTTCAGAGATGTTCTGATGATGTGTATTCGCTAGGCAACCGTTCCCAGAGTTCGCTCTCCCACAGTAATTTTGGGAGTGAACCAATTGTCATCTAACTCCGTATCGCTGTGGCCTCAACCTGTTGACATGTCATCATCGTGGAGTAAGGAACGGAAAGTCGTTATCATGACCAAAACAAGGACGGGATCGCGTGTCGAGGAAAAGGCTTCACCTAGATTGCTCTCTGACGTATCTCCTGTGTCATATTGACCTATCAACCTATCGAGGTCTATTGTGTTTTGTGCGTATCTCATTATGACGTTATCGATTTCTCATCGACGGTCCGGGGGATGGTCGTGAGGTAATCCCTGTCTTCATTAAAATGTCGGCAGTTTTTCTTGCACAACGGAAGGGACGTATGCAAAATGTCAGGCGAAATTTGATGTATAAGTAATGAATACAGGTAAGACAATGCTTGAATGCGAGCAGGTTGGTAAGATAAATAAGTACGGGGACGCTTAGCGTCAGAAAGCAAGTAGAACGAAGGGAAACCAAGCAGTCGCCTAAGATGAGAGGCAGTCCACGAGTGCGGTTCAAGAAAGCCAGAGACGCGAGGAAAAGGAATAGCTACAGAGTGGTGTACTGTTTGAACCACTATTGAAATGAACAGAGCTGACAGGTATGATTGTACAAGATGTTGACCTAGGCGAGGCCGGAAATACGCTGTGTACAAGTGGCAAGGGGAAATGAAAGAGGTGTTAGGCGACGAGGCAAAATTTTGTGGTGGCGATGAAATGAAAGGGTGGTGTATGAACGCCAGGGGAGAAAACGAATTGAATATTATGCCGAACAAGAAGTGTCGGGTTAGGTAGGTTCAGTTTGCAGAAAGTCTGGTGATCGAGCCAATGTTACAAGGAAGCAAAGCGGACGAGTGAGCGCTTGAGCATGTCGGGGTTTTGATCGCAAGAAACCCAGACGGAACTCTACGTTTAGATTGGATTGAAGGAGGACGGCCCAGAACATCCACGATCGAACAGCGGAGCTGGAGAATCTAAGAGAATATTATTTCAAGTTGTCCAACGTGGTCGCGGCTGAGTCATGGATAGTGACACCAAACGGGCATGGAGCTATGTTCGATTGCCATCTGCGGCATGAATGGAGGGGGGAGAAGAAAGGGGCGGAGGCGTCCTTGATAGATCATGCACCAAACCACTACCTTCGCCCCGGTCGTCTCCATCCAGTTCGTATGAGTCTTCCTCATGACCAACATCGTACACACTTCTTCCTCCAGCGTTCGCCATTTCTCCGAAGCGTCTAGAATGCGGCGTGGCGTCCTCTGCCATCGGACCGTTCTGTGCGAATGGGTGACGCCGCGCCTGGCGTGATCGGTACGTCGCCCTTGATGACTCATCATCGAATGTCACTTTTCGTTTTGACCGTCGTGTGATTGGGCGGGAGGCAAGTAAAGGGTTTCCATGATGGCTCGGTATGTGTATGGATGGTTGAGATGGATGATGGATGGAAACAGGTTGCAGCCGATTGTCCCATACAGAAGCAGCGGAACTTTCATCTGGTTGATGCCAACCAGAACTCTCAGCGGAACCGTTTCCGCATGCCTCAACCGCAGAAAAGACTGGCTGAGGAGACTGCGAGGGAACCGCTACCATTCCAGAAGTCGAAGGAAGTGAAGAGTAGTCGCCTGCCCAACCACTCAAGGTGGAAAAGTTTGACGAGGGTAGTTGAAGCTGCGTGGGAGGAGATGGATATGAAGAAGATGTGGAAGGAGACGGTGGCGACGACGTGGTGGGAGCGTGATGGTCCATCGTGGGAGAAAGAGAAGGTGGCGATATCACAAGCGAGGGTGGGGTGGAGACATTGCTGACTACTACCATTGTTGTGGGTTCGCCGGCGGGGTTCAATGTGATTTTGTTTTGTTCGGCGAACGAGTCTTGAATGACAGTCATAAGACCTTGCCGAGAGGAGTCTTGACTCCAGTTGATGGTATGGCTTCCGTCATGAGGAGATTGGACCGTTGCGCGCTGGAATGGCTGCGGAGACTGTAAAAGACGGGAAGAAATGGGGAAAAAGAGATACACACCTCAAGGAAGGGATGGGAGAAGTGTGCTTCCTCGTCGTCATGGTACCCCATCCCAGCTGTATTCAAAGGCAGGCCTTCCCTTTCCTGGATCGGATGGAAACCCGCTTCGGGGTTACTGGGACCCCACCAGTAGCCGCTAGACACTACCGGAGAATAGACACCTCGGTCGTCGAAATGAGCATCGTGCTGCCAGGCTATTTGGTGGTGTGGGGAACCAAGGCCGAGGTTTGGTGGCAACGGAAAGGAAACGGTATCACGGCGTGTATGATGATGATGATGGCCATGGGATGGGATAGCGTGTGGTTGCTGGCGGTCGTTGTCTGCGGCAGCAATTCCACCTTCAACGTCAGCGCTCTCCGACTGCAGCTCCGAGCGCGAACGAGAAGTTGGTGCAGAAAGTGAGCGACGAAACATGTGGGTGAGCGGAATTCGAGAGAGATTGGTGGTTGCTGGGCTACTATCCGGGGTGATTGGAGAGATTGGAGGTTCTTGGTCACGAGATTGTTCATATTTTGAAGAGTTGGGCACACAAGGAAAGGAGGGGGTTGTAGGATGCGAGGCCAACCTTGAGGACGAGGAGGAACTGTTGAGGGCGTCGGCGGAAGGTGGTGGTCCTTGTTCTTGTTGAGCGCGACGTTTCTCCCGTGCGTTTTTGCGCCCTGCGCCTTCCCATTCTTTAACTGCTTTCTCGAGTTCCTCGCCCTTCTTTCCTTCAACGAGGAAATCCGCGATCTTTGCGCAACGTTTCTCTTTCACGGTTTCCTTGGATTTTGCTTTTGCTTTCCCCTTTCCTTTAACCCCACTGCCGCTTCCGCTACTTGGTATGAGGGAGTCGGTTTCAACCAAATCGTCGTCGGGTGGGTCCTTTGTCTTGGATTGAGTACGTTTACGTGAGGAGGAGGAAGCGCCATCTTTGTTCCGAAGCTTCGCGATGGCGTTTGCAGCAGGACGAAAGCGCCAATCGGGATAGCGCTGGCGGTGCTCCTCTTGAGCTATGACAGCTTTCTCCTCCCATTTTTCACGTTCTTCACGTGGGAGAGTCTTCCAGTACAAACCTGTGAGAGAAACACCATGAAAGAAGTTTAGGACAAAAAGACATGGGAGGATGACAGAACAATAAGCTGACCGATAATCTTTGACAAAGTGCTGTGATTGCCTTCGACCTTGCCTGTGACTTGTTGGCTCCGTATGAAAGAAGAACGAAAGAGAATGAAGGCGTTCGGGGGGCGAGGAATATAGGAGGCGTCGCGCTTCTTCCCATGAGATGGACGAGAGGATGATGACGAGGGGATCATGCCTAAGCGAGGCTGAGAAGCGCCACCAGTTGGAGGCGGGGAGGGCGGTTGCAACCTGACGACTTGTTGATGTTGATACTGATGGTGATGATGTGTGGCGGCGGGAACGGATGTGTCAGTGAGAAAAGTAAAGGTCATTCCTCCAACGGGATCGTCGACGAGTGGTGGCATGTCTAGAGCAGACGATGAAGGCGAATCAAGGCGTGATACGAAGTTGTGGACGGTGCGAGGAGCTCACCATCGTCGTCGTCGTCGTCGTTGGTGGCGAGGCCGGGGTGAAGCAGAGAAGGTTCCAAAGGAGCGTTGTCGTATTCGCGTAGTGGGGGCATTCCCGAACAGTCCCTGGTTTTTATTGTGATGAAATCAGCGAGAAACCGTGAGCAATAAGACACGCACCAGGGCTGCCGAAACGATAACGCAATCGAAATCAACGAAATTATTCGACTGTCGAACGTCGAATGTCCAACGTCGGAATGTCCAGAATGTCCAGGTCCTGCCGATTGAAAACGTTAATAAAAACGGGGCTAAAGCGTCTCTAATCTAGACCCACACTCTCTCTTCTGAGTTCTCCTTTATGCTCATTCAGGCCATTCCATTGATTTCCCGCCCTATCAACCACCAAAAAATCTTGACTTCTTGGGAATCAATCCCGTCATCGAGTCAGGTCCCCTCTCACACGTACTCTCTCATCTCTTCATGTCGCTATGACTCGTAGCACTTATCTAGTTATTTGTCGTCGGCGGGGTTGAAATCAATTACATTAATTTTGTTTCCGGTCGAAAAGATCCCATCAGACATAAACCATTTTCTCCCATCAACGTCTCTCAGTCTCGCACCATCCACGCTGTCATCAGAAAACCTACCGACATCCCTGCAGTCCCACAGACAGGCAATCTAATTGTCCTCACCCGTCACCCTGATCATGATCAGACAAGTCCTTTCGCCACCATTCGATTCCATGGCCTTCGCCAGTCTTCCTTTCCTGATCCCCGGTCCACCTGATTTATCCGGGACGCTAATATTATCCAGTACAACGCGATCTTTGTACTCAGATATCACGAGGCGTCCTTGGTCATATTCCCAACCCCCACCCAATCAGTGGTAACTGGCAGCGGGAACGCAAAAGGGGTTGCGTTCAAGTGCACACTCAATCCCATGAGGTTCACCATCTCACGCATCTTCCCCAACGCCATTTATCTCCGAGATCGCAACAGCCGTGTGCTTGGTTCTTTCTTCGGTGGTTCCTCGTATTCCTCCACTGCCAGTGCAGTTGTCGCCCAGGATCGTACGATTCGTTGGGGAACAGGACAACGTCATTTTGACTCGACAGCTCGAACCTCCCCTTACACACGTGTCTTGACACGATGCAAACCCGCGGAAGTCACCATCAACGCTAAGTTGGGCTTTGCCCCCTGGACTTTTTTTATTTTATTGTAATTTTATTGACTTACTGCACCGGGTTTAGTGACATCTACCTGTCGTCGAGTTCCCTCCGATAAGCACACAGCGGAAGGTCGCGGACATTTTTATTCGTGCTCTTGTCTCACCGCAACCGATTGTCGATGGCGCGTGTTCAGGTTATCACGACATCTGCTTTCGCCCCTGCTTTGTGAATCAAGAAGTAAATCCACTCGCTTTGCCTCGCGTTACTTGCCTCGCGCTCTCTCGGACAACGAGTGCCGCGACCACTAAATGGACTGCTATTCGTCCCAAAGCTTAGATCCGCCGGACTTATCTCTGCTTCCTGTCTGAACCCACTGCGGGAAGACGATCTGTAAATTCAACGGGTTAGAGCCTCTCATGCTGTCCAGACAAGCGCACGTTCCAAAGAGTGGTGACGTTCACCTCATGCTATATTCTCGCTTCGGTAACTATCCCTTAATATCTTTGCTTCTTCGGTCCGGGTGGTGGATTTTGTACGCGACGATAACGCGCCTCGAGGTCCCAAACGCCGTCTGCCTAGATGCTCGAGAAAGAGGTCCCTGCGAGGTGAAATCTCGCCGCCGTTCAGATATCTACCCGGGATGTGCCAGACGTAACCAGGCTTGTGCTCGTGCTCTGAGGTCGTGGTGTCGTTATCAAACGGAGGTGAGGCGTTGCACGAGGGGGACGGTTTTGTTCGCGGGTTCTTCACTCTTTTTGTAGTCTGGCTGAACCTGTAGTATCGCCCTCGAGTTCCA
This sequence comes from Macrocystidia cucumis, assembly GCA_001179725.1. NCBI lineage: Eukaryota > Fungi > Basidiomycota > Agaricomycetes > Agaricales > Macrocystidiaceae > Macrocystidia > Macrocystidia cucumis. The sequence goes on along the minus strand of CEMH01204121.1, from coordinate 1,558 downwards.
AATTCGATGTGTTCGGATTTTCGGCCCAGAGGAGAGCTCTCGAGATTCTGCCGTCTCGTTTCCACTTGTTCAAGTCTAGACATCTTTGGACCGCAGGAAGCGGAGCATCGACGTCAAAATGATGTGAGATGTTCTGGATACCTCGTTGAATGTCCCCGAGCACCGCGGGTGTCCCTACCACCGGCAGTCCTCAGAGCGGCTGCGAAGATGGCAATCGTGGAGATAGCTCATTCGTTCAGCGAAACAGAGCTTAAGGAATGAATAAGTAAGGTACCTGAATCGCTTCCACCATCGCGGCATTATGTGATGTTTTACAACGTTGGCGCCCCACTTTTTCCGACTCGGACATTATATATCACTGGTCGCGCCGCGGTCAAAAAGAAGAGTTGAAAGGGCGAGATAAAACTGTCGAATGTTGACCATCCGCTTGCGACAAGCCCGGTTGTGGAATGCACCCAGGGGTCTCGTCGCAGTGTGAATGTGGTTTGTTCATCCCGAACGAAGCGCACCTGGGAGAGAGAGGCAGTCGATGCGTCAACCTACTTCTCTTAGCCGACAGCGGACCAAATCTGCTTGGACAATCGGAAACGGCATAATTTCTTCCACGCACAGGATTGACTGTGTTGATCAAGGTCGCATGATGAAGGATGTACCGAGCCCTGTACGCCTCGAAATGCATGCTGACTCTCACAACGACCGAGACTGAGTGCATGAAGAGACTTGCTGGATGTCGGCATGGGAGCTGACGGCGGTTCACGGCTTTGCCTCAATTTTCGGGGTAGAGCGCTCAGTCTAACCCTACACGGCTGGAGAATCAGTTTTATGTGATGTCAAAGCTGTGGTCACCTGGCAGAGGCAGGAGAGTGACGGAAATATGCCAGGTAATTCAGTGTGATTTTTCATTTCATCATCGTTCCCTTTGGCGGCCGCACTAGAGGTCCATGAGAAATGGTTCACACATGGGCTTGGGAGGGGTTGTCCGATGTCCGATGTTGTGGCGCGCGTACCTGCGTTTCAAGGGTTGGATTGGGCGTTGGGGAGGGGCGGGAGTGGAGATGGTGGGAGCGTTGGCAGGATGTCCGTGGTTAGATTTCATCTCAAAGGCGGGATTGTCAACGCGAGCTCTGCTCCATGGAGCTTGTGAGTTGGTAAGTCCAGCAGATAACACGATAGCCTTACAAATGTTCTAGGTCAAATAGTAATTACAATTTCAGGCAGAAGAATCGAGCATGCTAAAGCATCTGGTACATTGGCACGTTTTACCGCATGCAGGGAACACTTGTGCCCCGAGAGGTCTGTTTGTTGAGAATAAAATTCAAAATGTTGTTGTGAATCTACTGCAGTACCAGGTCCACCATCCTATGTCGGGACATGTTGTAGGCTGGAAAAGCTCACGCGCAATTGGTGGGCGATGTATGGTTGACGGACAAATTCCCGCTTCTCGGGTGGGTAGCTGGGTCTTAGGCTGCGTGCAGACTCGAAATCTGAGATTTTTGATGGGATTTTATTACCATAAATAGTACTGTCAGAGTTCAGGAACTCGGCCAACCCCGGAACT